>VZSZ01004019.1:59293-152870 GCA_013398815.1 Ibidorhyncha struthersii
TCACGATAGTCGCCAGCGCCGAAGTCGGGGGGTCGCTCGCGTGCGGGATGCCGGGCGCTGAGGGCCGGCAGGCGAGGTCAGCACCCGGGGGCGGCTCGGGGCGTCGGGCCGCTGCCAGAAGGGGAGGACGAGGAGGAGGCGGGTGGAGCCCGCGGTTCCTCGCTCTGAGGAGAGGGGAGCGGAGGCCGCTGTCGAGCCGGCGGGTGAAATTGCCCGCCGCCGGTCCCCCCGGCGGGGGGGGGCGGNNNGGCGTTTCCATGCCCCGTGAGTAAGGGGCTACCGGCTGGGAGAGCTTTGGTTTCGCTGCGTGTGGAGTCGTTTTGTTTCTAGGCCGAGTGGAGCAGATCTGTGCCCTGCCTTCAAGAGCGAAATGTTAGCAAAATGCTCGGTAGATCCCGGGTTTCCTCGGTGTGTATTAATGGCACCTGTGGCCAGGAGCACAGCGCGAAAAGGTGATGAGGCACACCTGTCTTCCACAAGAGACATCTAGAGTCATTCTGATCTGGTGGCAATAAAAGCAAAAAAAACCCCAAAATACAGTTTCATTCTCAGTGATACGACTGACTTTTTCCACAGTTGAAAGCAGATTGGTACCTTAAAACTGCAACAGGATGCAGTTGTAACTGTGACAATTTTTGTGCAATTCACGTGTTGGCAAACAAATACATGGTATCTGTTCAGATGAAATGAAGAAATGTCTCGGAGTTTTGTGTTTGGGTGGTTTTCTTAATACCTATTTTTTTCTTTGTTTCAGGGTAACCAATCAAAAAAGTTATGAATATCATCTGTGGCCTAAAGTTGCCGGGCAGGAACTGTGTTTTCTTTCATTTGGCTTCATTGACCAAGCAGGGAAAATGCAATAATCTCTATAGGTCTTACACAGGATATTGCCGAACTCAAGTCGGTTGTACACGAGAGAGATGCCAGAGGCTGGATTTGAGTGGAAATACTAGAAACTGGTTTTTGACTGGAAGCCCTGACTCCTATAGAAACTTCATTGGTAAAGGGCAGAGGGGTCTTTTGAATGTCTCAAATACTGAAGTATACAAGAATGTACACCACAGTTGTGGGCGGTTTTGCTTCCCATCTTCTCAGCCATTGGGGGAGAAGACCATATCCCTCCAGAGCAGTTCTGTAGGGCAACTCCCACATTGTTTTTCTGCTTGGAACATTCAGATCATCAGGTCTTTTCGCACATCACCATCGTTTCAGGCTGCACCAGTTCCTCTTCTCTGGATTATTGTTAAGCCAGCTCAGAAATTATTTGCTATCATTCTTGGCAGGTAAAATACTATCTTCTTTCCTCTCTCAGTGTGAGGCTCCATTATGCAAAGATGTGTGCATGAGTTCGTTGTTTTTTCTGGAGAATGGTAGGTGTATTTGTAGCATTTTCATTTTAATATCTGCACAACATTTTGTAGGACTGGGGCCTAGACTGACCGTTTGCTCAATGAGAAGTTGTTTCCATTATCAGAGGTGTTAGATGTATCTTTTGCTCTTCTCATTCTCATTTACATGTGGTAGACAGAGATGAACCAAGACACTAAGGGGCATTTCTTCTTCGGTGGGAGGGAAGAAATGGAGTGGAGTAGAAGCCGATTAGAGTATAACGTTCCGTAAGCTCTTACATGGGGTGAGACTGTACTATAGAATACAGCAAGGGCAGACACTAACAAATTCCTTTTTAACTATGTCCTAAGTTGCAACTGTTTGTATCTTACAGGAGCATCAGAAATTGGTGGAAGGCACTTCCTCCTAATAAACGGGAACTTTTTAAAGAAAGTGCAAGGAAAAATAAATGGAAGATACTCCTGGGTGTTAGCAGCTTAGGAGTTTTATTTGTCATGTTTTATTTTACTCACTTGGAGGAGACACCCATCACTGGGCGCGCTCGACTGTTGGTGTTTGGAAAAGAGCATTTTAGGGAACTGTCAGAGATGGAATATGATATGGTAAGATTTAAAAAAAAAAACACTCTAAAATTGTTAATGCTTTTTTAGTGGAGATAGTCCAATTAATGAGATGGGCAAACAAACCTAGCTGTGTCCTAATTAGTTTTGAATTTCATACTCAGAACTGTGCAGAGCACCCCCATCAGTTACCCCCTCCCATACTTTTTAAAAGTTCCCTTTCCATCAGCAAACCATTCGGGGATACATGATGGTTAAAGAACACATTATATGTATGTAGCAAATGTTTCTAACTGTGTTATTGTAACATTACAAGAAATATAAAAATGTGGTAGAAGCAATAAAAGCATAGATAATAAGTACATGCTCAGATCTGTCTCATTTTCTGTGCTGATTTGAGCATTTTTTGGCACTTGTTTAAGGTCCTGTCTTCTAAGCTGTCACCTTCTAAGGTAGTACTCTCCACCTCCATTCAGTGTTCCTTCTTTACTTTCATTGGATCAGCTTATTTTTCTTTAAATGCTTTCTTTTAAACTGTCCATTGTACTAATTTCTGTAACTGAGTTCTCTGATTTTCTGTTCTGAAGTCAGTGAAACTTGATAATCCAGACACATACAAATGTCACTGTATTCTGTCTGACACAGAATGTGAGATAAGAAGATAGCAAAAGAAATACAAGGATATATGCAAATTACATCTTTTGTATAAGTTTGTCCACCTTCCAAATTACAACAGAAATGTACAGATAGAGAAAAATTATAAATTCAAATTGAAATTAAGGAAGGAATAGAAAGGTTTGTCAAATTGTGATGCCAAGCCTAACTGTATATTAGGAAAATGTCAGGTACAAGAGGCTGTGTGACCAAGTTTATACTATCTTATTTTTGATCTGTGGTCAGTTTACTTCCTTTAAAGTTTATTAATCCTTAACTTGTGGGTCTGAAAGCCTGAATCTAATATATTGGCTTTGGCTATATGAAAGAAAAATGTATTAAAACTTAGATTTAATTAGGGTGTATGTAGCCACTAAATTAGTTTCCCAATTAGTCATTTACTGTGTGTTTGTTCTGCTTGGCAATCAATGAATTTTTTTTTTTTTTCAGTGGATGGAGGAATTCAAAAGTAAAATGTTACCTGAGACAGATGCGCGCTATCAGGTTGTGGAGAGAGTTGTTGGTCATTTATCTGAAAGCAATAAGGACATTCCACAGGTCTCAGCACTCAAGTGGGTTATCCATGTAGTAGACGAGCCAGGTGTAAATGCTTTTGTGCTTCCAGTAAGTTGAATCCAATATAAAAAATATTAGTAATATTGAAACAGCATTTTATTTATGTGTCTTCTACTTAATTTTCGCTCTCTTTTTGTTTACAGAATGGCCAAGTGTTTGTTTTCACTGGATTGCTAAATGCAGTTTCTGATATTCATCAGCTGTCTTTCATTTTAGGACATGAAATAGCTCACGCTGTGCTGGAACATGCAGTAAGTATTCAAAGAAAGTTGTCTAAAATTCTTAAATGAATTCTAATTACTTTAGTTAAGATTTTTCCTATTGCTACAAGCCAAAGTTTTAATGTGACTTTTTCTAATTAATCAAAAATTAAGTTTGAAGTGGAAGTATTCTGATACAGTATATCCTTATTACTCCAATAGTACATAGTAACTGTCAGAAGTCCTTTGGTGGTCAGTGTTAGCACAAAGTCTGCTAGTGCCTTTTTCATAACTGTACAGATGGATTATGGCTCACTATTAACAATCATTTAGAACTTGGTCTGGAGATGCCTCTTCTCCTATAGCACAGGCATAAGGAACTAGAGGCATTCAGCAACTCTGTTTGTTACTCCTGGACTCTAGGAATCTAGGAATCTACAGAAGTTGATATACTTTAATAAATTGTTCTAAAATACATTATATTTTTCTTATAGTGGCACTCTAAAACCGTGTGCTCAACTCCAGAATGGCCGGAGCTTGATTCTGCATTTACAGATGATTGCTTTCACAGACTTATTTTTTCCATATCCTGACATGGATGTGTTGAAATCGGTAGTTCTTTGCCATTTGAACAGAATGAATATAATAATTGTGTTGTGCTTTGTCAGTACAACTATGAAAAAAGAGGATGGTATGGAAATATGGCTCATACTTTTCCAGATTGGCATGATTTGCTAGAAAGTGCTTCTTTGCTTCCAAATTGATTTCTTTCTATGCAGGTCATTTTTAAAAAGTTGTATTCCTTACCCATCTATCAGTTTGACAAGACATAATTATAGACTCATTTAGGTTGGAAAAGACCTTTAGGATCATCAAGTCCAACTGTTAACCTAGTGCTGCCAAGTCCACCACTAAACCGTGTCCCTCAGCACCACATCTACCTGTCTTTTAAATACCTGCAGGGATGGCAAGTCAACCACTTCCCTGGGCAGCCTGTTCCAGTGCTTGACAACTTCCAGTGAAGTAATTTTTCCTTATAACCCATCTAAACCTCCCCTGGTGCAACCTGAGGTGGTTTCCTCTTGTCTTATCACTTGCTACTTGGGAGAAGAGACCGACGCCCACCTCTCTACAGCCTCCTTTCAGGTAGCTGTAGAGAGCAGTAAGGTCTCCCCTCAGCCTCCTTTTCTCTGAACTAAACACCCTCAGTTCCCTCAGCTGACTTGTGCTCCAGACCCTTCACCAGCTTCATTGTCCTTCTCTGGACTCGCTCCAGCACCTAAATCTTTCTTGCAGTGAGGGGCCCAAAACTAAACACAGTATTTGAGGTGGGGCCTCACCAGTGCCGAGTACAGGGGGTCGATCACTTCCCTAGTTCTGCTGGCTATATTATTTCAGATAAGCTTGTAAACGTAAAGATCCTGCTAAAATTGCAAAGGTAACCTGGAAATGGGTAAACACATTTTAAAGACAGTGGAAATACAGGAGAATTGCTTTACTGCACCTTGTATGATTTCTGGATAAGCAACAGTTCACGTCATAGTTTCTTGGGCTCAGTTGAGCCAACTAACTTGTTACACTTCTAAAAAAAAAAATATTTGTAATAATAAAAAGAATTTCCCTTGTTTGTATGGAACTTGTGCCACCCAGCTGGCATAGAGAAAAGTATTGCATGATCTGGCTTATAAGTGCTCAGATTGATTTGTTTCGTGTCAAATAGAGCTCTGAAAAACAGAAGGATTTCGGTTTCTTTCTACAGGTTCTCTTAGTTTCTGAAATTAAAGGAATGCATCAGAAAATAAAGAATAAATATATTATGCCTATTGTCCCTTATTGCATGAGTGTTCCTGTCTAAATGTTTATCTCTTCTCAAATTAATATAAAGAACAGTCTTCTAGGTGTTTTTATAGATTTTTAATTCCAACTGAGGTGTTTCATGGCCTTTTTACTAAAGAACGCTTTCTGCTTGCTGCCCTCATCTCAACCTTTGAATCTCTCAAATTGGAAGATAGCCAAAATGTATTTGTTCCAGCTGTATTTATGCAGTTGGTGTGGATTCTAGCTTGAAAATACCTTGTATCCAACTGGATTTTTTTTGTGCAAGGAGGTGAGCTTGTGCTTGTCCTCTTCCTGTGGACGCGTAGAAAAAAAATTAGTGATTTTTACAGTGTTTCCGAATTCTATTATGTTCTAAAGAAACATCAGACAGTAAGGAATGAAAATGGGACAATTTCTGTTTGCAGGCAGAGAAAGCCAGCCTGGTTCACTTCTTGGATTTTCTGTCACTCATCTTTCTCACTATGATTTGGGCCATCTGTCCCCGTGATAGTTTGGCAGTTGTTGGCCAGTGGATTCAAAGCAAGTTGCAGGAGGTAAGACTGACGTTTTGTATTATTCTTCCTGAGTACCATGGAAAAACATTTTTTAATCTTGGGGACATAGTACCACTAAGTATGTTTAGGGAAAAAGGCAAGAGGAGAAATATTATAAGCAAAAATTAATATTTAAATATGTTTTTGAATGAAATATGTTTTTATAAATCTGCATCTGCTTTAGTTGATATATATATATTCATTTTTCATCTTGAAGAACTTTAGATTTCCCTAAATTACTGTATTTAGCTGAACAGGCTCTGAGTACCTGCTTGCCAGTTAAATTAGCTGGTTGTCTTGTTGAAATGTAGTTCACCCTTTAAAGTTGTATTTGTTTAAATGCTGTGTTATTATTTTGAGTAATTGTTTCTAAACCAAATAAAATATATGGAATTCTTTAAATACATTGTTAGTGGTAAGGTAAGGAAACTGAGAATCTAAATACTCTGTTAAAATCTAAACCATGCTATAATGAAACAGTGAAATAATCTTTTCAGACAGCGTATATTCCAATAAAGTAAAATTCAGAGCCTTTGTGGTGTCATTTTTCTTCTGCAGTCTAATTTACTCTCTGCCTCTGGAAAGTTACTGATCCATTTCTTTTTAAAAAAGTTGGGGTGTTTAAAGAAATTTTGCTTACATCATAAAACTTGCATCTGAATTTAAGTGAAAGAGCTCTTTGATTTCTTTGACTTCTCTTGATGCTTTTCCTGAGATTTCCCCTGGTTCCTCAGAACCATAAAATTAAACATAACCAATCTGTTTTGGTAGTTCTTATGCTAATTGGTAGACGTGTGGATTCTGAACATAAATTATCTCTAAAGAGCTTGGATATTTGTACAAGTAGCTAAGAAACCAATACATTGATGAATGCTAGCCAGCATTTTGAAGAGCTGAATTTGGAAAAAGCAAAGTGTGAATCAATCCTGAGACTGCTCGTAACTTAGACAGCAAGATTTAACTCCCTGTCAGCATCTTTTCTCCTCTTCTAGGCTAACTGCAACTGATAGTTTGGCATCGTGGATTGGAGTTGTGTTTTAGGTTGCAAATGGAATCTGGGTTTAAGCTCATAGTCCTAGTCTGCTATAGAAAAGATCTATCATATATGAGATATTGTACAGCAATGTCCTGCTTTAAAACTCTGATCAAACTCATCTTCAGTAACGTTAAACATATCCATAGGTAATGCACAATAATTGTGATTAATAGTGGCAAAGCTTTCATCCTATATACAAAGGATGTTGAGCAGAAATTTTTGTTTGTTAGTCACCCAGGAGTGCAATGTCTGTTTGCTTCCTCCATTCAACATTTGCCTATTGTGCTTATGTGAAAATGAACCTTTCTGCATGCTTTCTCAGGATGTTTCTTTTCTTCTTCTTCCATAACTGCATTTTATTTTATTTTTTAAAAGTTTTAGCATTCCACTCTATGAAAGGGTTATTTAAGCCAAGTTGCAATGCTTGCTTCTGTTTCAGTATTTGTTTTTCTTTTATGTCCTCAGAGGCTTAACTTTTTTGCCTACTGACTATTGTTTATTATTTATTATTGACAATGAGTAATTTGCAGTGACTCTTTGGCATGCTAGCTCCAGTTCTGCTTTTTTTTCTCCAAAGCTAGTGGGTTTGCTTGCCTTAAGAAATTGTTAAATTCTGTTATGGGATTCATTCATGGTTATTCTCAAATCATGTATTTCTGAACCGAAACATGTTGGCTTTGGTTTTACAGCAGCAGTTATTTTATATGGGAACTAAAGCCTAGGAATTACTTGGAATAGCACAAAGCATGACTCTGAGTTTTACTCCTGTCCTGCACGCTACTATGTACAGTTACAGTACTTCATATTCCCTTTCTTGTCCACCTCACCATCAGATCTGTATTTCATGTGGAAAATGCTAATTTTGGAAAGTCAACTTACCTGGAACTTCCTTTTCTTTAATGTACACAGACAGCTCTGGTAAATGTTTTGAAAAATCAAATCCATCTTCTTTATTATGTCCAATTTCTGAGAAAGATTTTAGATCAGAGTTCAAAGATCTAATTTTTCATTCCAGCACAGTCACAAGATTTTTTTTTAATTCATTTTTCAGTAGCAGATGAATAGTATTGTTTGTTAGATGCCTCAAGACTCTTTTATGTGACTACTGCTGAGACTTTATTGGCTAGAAGTACACTGTGAAAGGCAGCCCGAGTTTTCGCAAGAGATTCAGATTATCCTATAGTTTTAATTTTAGATTTGAAGAAGAAACGCGTAGAACTCTCAAAAATTGCAGAGGATGCATTTAAGTCTCTTATATGTTAATGAAATCTGGATAATGATCAGAACATAACATATCTGGAACCCTACTTGGTCATAAGCTGTATCTAGCCTGACAATTGCTATATGGGGGTCACATGAGAGTCTCTTTAGGCTCGTATCTTGTCTGTGACTGGCCAGTGACAGAGAGACAGAGGAAAAGTAAAGGAAGTAACAGCAGGTTAGGGTGATAGTTTCTTCAGATGCCATCCCCGCTCCCGCAGTCAGCAGCATGGGTAGGTCCTGAAATAGAGATTCTATTAGTGTTGTGTTTGTTTTTTTTTTTTTAAGAAATACAGCCATATTTTTGCAGGCAGTATTGGGATAGACATAAAAGTAAATAGTAATACCCTAGTGCTCAACTCTAAATGCAAATAAAACTGGAAGAGGGTAGATTTAGAATAGATATTAGGAAAAAAAAATTTCACTCTGAGGATAGTGAGGCACTGGAACAGGTTGCCCAGGGAAGTTTTAAATGCCCCATCACTGGAAGTGTTCAAGGCCAGGTTGAATGGCGCTTTAAGCAACCTGGTCTAGTGGGAGGTGTCCCTGCCCATGGCAGGGGGGGCTTGGAACTAAATGATCTTTAAGGTCCCTTCCAACCTAAACCATTCTATGAATCTGTGAAAACTATTTAAGGGGTAAGAGTTTAAACGCGGATCTCTTTATTACCATCTTCTCGCTGTCCCGGATCCCTCTTTCTAGAGGGTCTATTAAGACACATGCATTCAATTTCCAAATTAATAAATTTCTGCAAATCTTTTTAGAGATGGATGCTACCCCTTCTTATTTAAAATTGTTGCAAACCACCCAGAGAGGAAAACCACAAGTGGTTGTTACTAAAGAAATAGAAAACTGCCTGCTTGTGTAAGCCTCTCTTCCAGTTAGTGCTTTGGGTAGTCCTGTTACCAGTTTCATTTCCTGGTCTGAGAAATGTTAATAATTAAACAAATAGTTTATCTGGCTAACTGGTAAATGGTGCTTCAGGAATATAGGACAGACGAGCCAGAGAAATCTTTGCCATTTAGTAAATATATGCACTCCAGGAGACCCAGAGCACTTTTTAAGACAATAGAAATATAAATTCCACTTCAGATAATGACTTTATCTTCAGAGGATTATAAAAACAAATTTATAATTGGAATGTTTGAGGTTTATAAGGAAATCAAGAATTTAGGAAGTGACCTTGTCTGTGCTTACTTATAAACCAGTGTATTTGGCTTGAAAAGGCCTGTAGAGGGTCAGCTTTGGTTGGCTTGTATTTTTGACCTAGTAAAGAAAAACTACCAGTACTACTTCAGAAAGAAGCAAAAAGTTACAGATATCTTTATGTATTCAGGGGATCGGACCACTTCTTTTGGTGCTCTTAATTTCTATCTGGTTTTAATTTTGGGGTTTTTTTTGTTTTGTTTTTCTGGAACATGTAAGGAGGATACGTTTCTTTAACCAGATAAAGAGCTGATAAAACCTCTTTCTTTTCACTAACCATGCACATCCCAATTCTTCAGTTAGTATTTCCTAATCAATGCCCAGACCAGAATGTTGGGATGTGTTCCTTATCTCTGCAGGAGCAGGCTGTTTTAACAAGTCCTGATTTGCATTTACTCTAACCTGATACGCTAAGGCAAGGCTGCCCAAATCTACACGAATTATATATGCCAGAAGATCCTGAGTTTCATGACTAAGTAACCATTTGAGAAAACTACCACTATGTCTTAGTGTGTGTTAACGCAATGTCATACCTGAGAAAAAAGGGAGACGAGTTGGTCAGATTTACGTTTTCTAGTTTGATTTCTCAGGGGCAATTTGCAACTTGTGTTGGGGGATAATCATGAAAAAGGAGTGATTTCTGCATGAAAGTGTTTATGGCTACATTCCACACTGTGGGCTGTTTACCATACAAAATAGATCATATCAGGTTTAAAGACAGTTGTCTGAAAAGTTTAAGGGAAGCACTGGAATTTTTTACATGCAGTTGCTACAACAAAATCTTAATGCCAATAAAAGAGTGAAGTGAAAAAATCCTAGTTTAAAGTTGGCATTGACCCTTTAGTTGCTGCAAAATGCTGTGAGACTGGCTGATGAGAAGGACCATGGATATATGTATAATTTTAATTTCCACTGAATACAGGATCAGTGAGTTACATGTAATGGACTTAAAGATTATGTTAAGAAATTTGATACTGATCACATGCATTGTGAACATGGTAAATAAACACCTTTTCTTACGAGAAGGTTAGAAAAATACCTACAGTGCTCTAGCTTTGTACATATTCAAAACCAAGAAACAGAGCTGTGATGTTCTTCTTCGCAGTTTATGTTTGATAGACCATACAGCAGAACATTGGAGGCTGAAGCTGATAAAGTGGGACTTCAGTTTGCAGCAAAGGTAACTACAACTGGTTTGTTTTATTACCAATTACCAGACATTTTTCAGTTTCTGTTATAATCAGAGGGAGTTTCACACTTCATACAGAGGTAAATTATGTGTGGGATGGTTCCCAAATTTTTGAAGATATGTAGATTAATAAAGTAGTGGGAAATAAAACAGTTTGTAGGGAAAGACAAAGTCATTCTGGCTAAATTATATGGAATAAAATTGAAGTTTATAAAGTTGTGCATTATTAACTGCACAGTATACTTTCTATGTAGTTTATTAGAAGAAAAAGCTACATAAAGAGGAAAATGCCAAATAGTGAGCTTCTGTAAGTAGGATCTGTTATGTAAAGATATAAATTGCTCTTCAGCTTTTTGTTTTGCTTAGTTTCCATGTATTGTGAGAAGTTCTGAGGAATGCTTTACTGTATTGTTGTGCACCTAAAATATTCTGATCTATGTTATTTATTCTCATAACAATACAGTAAAATTTAAGAACTTTCTGATATTGTAATTATATTTTTTGTGATTGCTAATAATGATGAAGTATATCAATATTTTTCTAGAATTTAAAGATTTAGTCCAAATATAGCCATAAAAAATAATGCAGTTTTGCTAAAAGAAGACAAAAATTTGGTCAGAAACTGCTCAGTATTTCTTTCATAATTTTTTTTCACACTTTTTCACTTTTTGTTCCATCCCTGTGGAGTTTAGTTCTAAATTAAAGAAATTAAAAGAACTTTTTCGTTTCTAGCTAAGTGCAATAGAGCTAGGTAAGTGTTAGATAACTATGAGAGCAGCACCATCTAGTGTTAATATTTCATAAGGAAATGTTCCTTTTCTTAATAATTATTAATATTTCTTCAAGGAAGGGTTTTTAAAATTAACTTTGATTCTGGAATTGAAACTACATTCACAGTTTAGTGTCATCTAATAATACAGTCCATGAAAAAAAGTAGTTGCTGTGTGGGTGCTTAACTGCTTTGCAGTACCTAAGGTGTAGGACCATACCAGAAAGAAACAAGCAAAGTGGTATCTCAGCATTTCTCTGCTTGTGCAGATAATGTTTTTATGTGAATAATTTTAACAAATTCAAAGGATAAAGCAACACTTCTGTATTTTGGGGGAAAAGAATAAAAGTAGTCTTTTTCCTACCTTTGGAGTACTCATGTCTATTAACGTAAGAAATCTTGTTCTTTTCTCCCCCTCCACTTAAATGCCAATATAAAGGAGTCTGGAGGTACACAAATGCCATTCTTAAAGTTAGTGTTCCATGGCTTTCTGTGATTAAATATATACTTCTATGGAGAGAGGTGGGAATTCTGCATAATTACTATTTTAAGATCACTCTTAGAAAAGGCAGTGTAATCACTTACAGAAAAGCCTTTGCAGTTCATTTTTAGAGAGATTTGGGTATGAATTATCACTTCATATTTTTTACTCTAAACTTCTTCCTGTAACTTTGCTTAAATCTGTGGAGATCATTAATTTATTATTCTGCTGTACTGTGTCTGGCCAATCTAACTTAGAATAAGCAGCTGAGGTTTTTTTGAAGAACAAGTACGTGCCAGAAATTGTGAATCGGTCTTTCTCCTGAATTGTCTAATTCAGGTGTAAGTTTTTTAAGGTGGGCAGAATTGCATATATGTTAAAAGGAATTAATCCAGTGTCTACCTGTATGAGTTTTTTTAATCCATTTAGATATTTTAGAACAGCTTTTTCCCATCAGGTATGAGGGGGACCATCTAAATAGGTTTTAGAGATTTAAAACTTAAGATGTCCTTTGTAATTCAATATCCATTAGAATGTGTATTGTTATTACTTTAAAAATATAGTGGTGTATACATTTCCTTTCTGTTTTCAGGCTTGTGTGGATGTGCGAGCAAGCAGTGTATTTTGGCAACAAATGGAATTAGCAGAAACCATTCAAGGGCAGCCCAAGTTACCAGAGTGGCTCTCCACACACCCTTCTCATGAAAATAGAGCTGAGCACTTGGACCGGCTTATCCCAGAGGTGAGCAGAGTTGAAGGAAGTGTGTCTTTTTCTCTTAGCAAGGTTACCAGAATTAGTTTGTTATTGATTCACAATCTACTCTTCTAATATTGTGCTTATCTTTATCTTTACAGAAATTTTCTGTTACAAAGCTCTCAATCTTAAATGAAGAAAATTTTTTTCTTTTTTATTATTATTTATTTCGTTTTATTATTTATTTCGTTTTATTAAATGAAGAAAAATTAAGATAGGAGAGGGAAAATGTCATTATATTCTAGGGGTTGTTTTCTTTTCTGATTTCTGATTGAAGTGTAATATTTTTGCTTTTGAATGGCTTTCCTGGTATAAATGTGACAGTGTCACAGCTCTCGTTCATTCTTTTCTCTTTTTTGCCATTTTGGAAGCCAGTGTTTAAGTTGGATCCCTAAACTGTCTTGACTTCTCTTGCTCTGGTAGCTAGTCCTAGGCTGTCAAATAGAGAACACTCCATCCTCTCCTGTTTCTCTCACTGATGTGGGCTTAAATACACCTCGAATAACTGTGCCTCAAAAGAATGTCAGATCCCCAGTAGAAGATTTCTTAATAGCTGTAGTTATGATAGGTCTCTGTAGATTTTGCAGCCTGCATTTTTTTTTTTACATCTCTCTTCCGTCACATTAGGGAGCAAATTTTACCCCACTCCAAGGAACTTGAGCTAATTCACGCAATTGCCCATCAATCTGCAGTCTTTTCTCTGTTCTTTCAGATTTCCTCTCAGAGGAATGCCAAGTGGGTAGCGACTTGGGGATTCTCTTAATTTGATGTGCTACTCGCTGGTAGCTTAAGAATAGAGAACTGTTCCAAGTTCAGTAATCTTGGTTTGTTTACTATTTCTTTAAATAGTGGGGGTTTTAACTATGGAAAAATAGCATGGATTGGGTTTTGCCTAGTTTTTCCTTTGTAAAAGGTAGTGTTAAAGCACTTCACAACAGCACTGTTTTTCAGCAAGACAAACTGTGTTTGGAATTTCCCTTTATTATAACCAACTGGTAATGTCTTCTTTTTTCTCTTTCTTTTTAAACTCGCAGTCACTTAAGTTTTTTCTCAATTTCAAACTGTAAAGGCAGTTGAAGATTTATTGGCAGAGGGAGCACTAAAATATTGAGGTATTTGCTGATTTCAAAGGAGAAAAACATATTCATGAATCCTTCGATAAGAATGAATGCAGTAAATATTCTAAATAATGGCTTAAATCAAAATCAACATTAGGGGTAGGAGTACTAGCAAGACTGAATATTTTAAATTAATATACACAAATTCTGTACTTTGCAAAAACAGGTTGTGAGACTATTTTGATGGATTTTCTAACACATTAGAGCAGCTGAATGGAAAATGGTACTTGTTGTGAGGCCTCAATTTTAGTTAGATTGAACACAAAGGTAATTGATAATTGAGGAGGAGATGTTTTCATTTGCCTTTTACCTTAAACACTTTTTGGAGCAGGATGAGAAAGCAGGGGCTGAAGACTTCCTGTTTTTAACAGAAATTTACTAGATAAGTGAAGTTAATACTACAAAAGTGGAATAAAAATGAAAGAAGGTATGTAGAGGTGTTGGAGGCTTTTTTGAAGTGTTGACTCCCCTCAACCTGAGAGCTGCCTTCTTGAAGCTGGGTCTCAGGTATTTAAAGGGAGTCCCAGGACTTGGCCGTTGTTCAGTGTCAGTGCCTCTTTGTTTCATTGTTCATATACTTAAAGCCTTTTAGAACAGTATGTTTACCATATATTAATGGCCATTAGATACTCAGAGGCCAGGCGGAGAAGCTAGATTTTGAAGAGAGACTTTTTCTTTCTCTGGTATCTCTCTGTGAAGAATCTATACTTCTTAGACTTAGTGTCTGATCCATCATGAGCAAGAAACAAGGGTTTAAATCCTAAAAAAAAAAATCAACCAAAAAAATCACCTCTGCTAGGTTTTGCCTTTGTACTTGACTTTGAATATTACTTCAGCTGAAATTGCCATTCCTCTGAAGATATTAATTAAATAGTCAGTTTGTATTAAAGATACTGACACAAATATTGTTGTGTTTCACATGCTGATGGTTTTGAAGCTGAAATGGTTTTCAGGACAATATCGTATCTATTATTAGACCAGCTACTCTAGCTGGCGGTAATAGGGAAAAGTTTTTGGACTTCTCAGGCCACACAGACATTTCTCTACACATTTCTAAGCAAGGTCACAATAAGATGTAATCATATAAAGTAAGAATTTTTCTTCAGGTAATGAAATGGCATATCTCAATGAGGTGACTTAACAATCTCAGGAAATGTAAATTAAAGCAGGAATATCAAAGGGATTCTCTTTTCACGTAATTAAAACTCATTTGACTTGCTCCCTGTCTTTTAAAGATCTTGCATCTGTTTTTCTGAACAAGTTGGAAGCTAGGGCCAACCTGATGAATTAGTAAACAGGAAAGCTATAAGCAGTTACAAACTGTCACTGTCATGGAAAGGAAATAAAGGAAATTAAAAAGATTTACCATGTTTTTAAAGGATTTACCCCTCAGACTGGGAGAGATTTGGATTGTAAACTGGGAAAACAGAATATACAGTTAAACAGGAAACTGAAGTCTCCTAGAATTCCTACATGGAAGGTGGTGAGATTCTTTGTAAAGGCCTATGCATTTTATTTTCGGAAAAAGAAATCTTAAAATAATTTAGTACTAGCTTACCGTTGTTCTGGAGAGAAAAATTGTGGAAGTGTAGTGCCAGAGAGAAGCTACAGGATCTTCTAATTTATCTCTGAACCTTTTATTTTAATGTTCTCTGACTCGCTACAGTTTGTCTACCTTTTTCCTAGTGTGCTGTCCAAATAAAACATTGTACATCAGCTGAAGCCTCAGCTATACTGAATAAAGCAGAAGGTTATCTACTGAGCCTTGCCTGCAACACGAAAATTCATCCTGACGTGACATTTGCTTTTTTGGCATCATGTTGTTGGCTCAGATTCCATTTTTGATTCACTGTAACTCCCGTTTCCCACTCTTTCTTGTGGAAATGCTGTGTTGAGATCATTTCAAGAGTAATACTAAGTTGGGGTATGTCAGCTCTACTGCTTCTCTTTTGTTTTCTAGGTCAATTAACTTGTCAAAAAAAAGTTAATTAATTTACTTTGGCAAGATCTGTTCTTGTCAAATCCACATTGGCTGTTCATTTTTTTTATTATTGTTTGGGTAGTTATTGCTTATTCCTCAGTCTGCTGTCTTTTGGGATATTGATGATACATTTATTTTGCTTCCTTTTCAAAAATAGGTTGGTATATTTGCTCTTTGCTTATGATGTGAAGATTACTTCAGATAATTAATATATTCTAGTACTAGAACTAAGTCCTGTCAATGTGAAAACTTAAAGGTAAATGAGAATAAAAAATACTGACGGTGTTTCTATCCTCCCGGTAAAGTTGTTAAGTAGTTTGTCATCACTTTCCTTTTTTGCGCCAACAGAAGCAGTGAAAGATTTGAAGTATTAACATTATATAAAGGTTGCTTTTCTTCTTCAAGTAACATATCTATCCATTCTTTAATCATCTTTTTACTACTAGTCCATTTATAGAACCTGTTGTCTTCCCTGTTTCTGTGGATTGTAATTCATTTTGCAACTCAGCATTTCTTTTTTTTTTAATTTGTTTTTTTTTTTTTCATTTTCCCCTACATGCTTGTGTTATTTCTTAGTATTTGTCAGAATTGCAAGGTCAGAGTGTAAGCCAGCCCTGCTGAGGTAATCGCAGTTAATACACAAGAGACTATAACCCTTGGTCTGCTTTGCAGATGAGAGAATGATGTGACTTTTATACTGAGAGCACTGTCAGTCCAAGAGGTAGGATGCACTCCAAAAGACTGTAAGGGGTCGAGATGCAGCAGTTAGCCTGGTATCTGTGACAGTGGTGGAGGATTAACACTGGGAGCTAAAAATTACTTTTTTCTATATTTGTCTCTGCTGGTAGGTTTTATATGAAAGAACAGAATGAGACGGACCTCCCTAATTCTTATGCCTTCCCCCTTCCCAGCACATTGCTGGAGGTGACTGCAATTGTATCAATAAGAAAAACAGCCTCACCTTTATTACTTACAAGCAGTAGTTTTGATGTTTTATTTGAGATCTCCTGAATGCGTAAGCATGCAGGTGGTCTTTATTCTGAACAGCAGTACTCCTCTCTTAAGGTTAACCTGAAAAGAACAGCATGAAAGTACTCTCAGTTCCCAGGCGAATCTACGTAGTCGCTCTAGCTAGTTAACCTTGTCTCAGTTCTGTCCGTCTTCTTTATTGAGAACACTTTTCAGTATAAACAGTCAATGAAACATGTTCTTATAATATCAATATGCATGTGCTTCATTAAGAATGCTTTTACTTGTCCTCTTACCCATACTGTCAAAAACCAATTTACTTGAGCAATATTAAATTACCAGATTTGAAGTTGCTAGTGATTTTGGAAGTACAGTATTGCTGAGCATGTTGGGCTGTTTTATCTTCAGGAAAAATTGTATTGTAAGCTCCTCAGCCTGTTACTGGCATCTTAATGACGTTACAGAGCTACTGGCACAAAACAAAATAGCAGCAGTTAACTGAGCCAGGGAAAGAACACTTTCTAACTAGGGTTGAATGTTGCATGGCAGTCACAAATGTACATACAAAGGCTAGTTTCACTAGAGTCTGTAGTCATAACCATCTTTAACAGTGAGATGACATGTCAACATAGCTTTCCATTCTCGTAACTGTGGTCGTCTTAATGGCACGTGAGTTGATGGTGTTGAGTAGATGCCTTCTACCCCTTGGACAGCTTTACGTCTAGTACGAATGCAAAGACATCTACAGGGGAAAAACGTTAACTCCGAAATGTTGTTTTTTACCTTTGCTGTTGTGACTTCAGTATTTTAGATAAGTGAAACTGTGGAAATAGGCCAGGCACTATATAGCCAAGAAAACCAGAGATATAAAATTGCTAAATTAGTTTAAAAGAGGATTATGTTGCCCTTTCCAGGATACAGCCTGAATCTTTATATTTCCATTTGCCTTGAATAATGCTGCTTGACATTAATGCAGTCTTGCAGCAGCTTATGTTCTGAAAGAGAACAAGAGAAAACTCTTGGTTTGTCATAAATGTCAGTTTAGAAATTAATTGGTCACTGAAGCAGAAGAGTGTTCAGCCGTAGTTACATTTGGTGACTACATGGACAATCATGCTGTAGAAAAACAAATACTGAAAGCTTTATTCATATTTTTTTAAAAGTTAGACAAGAGGAATATTTGCATGCCTAATCCAGACTTGTGTATCCAGTTATTTGAATGTTACGTTTCAGCAGGAAACAGCTGGAGAAACTCTTGCTACATTCCTGGAATGCATCTTTTTCCAAAACCAGTTGTTAAATTTAAATTCAATTTGTTTCTAGCCATTTACAGCAAGCTCTCTATCAGTTCACTGTAATAAAGTTAGGGAGAAATATGTTTTGGTATCTCCTTATACAAAGAAATGAGTTAAGAAGCTCTGCTCTTCTGTTTTAAAATCTGCTGTAGTAAGATGTTTCCAGTGTCTCCTGTGGAAGAGTACCAAATTGTTTCAAAATGATGGGCAAATACTTATGCATAGGTGTACTGGAATATTTGATTTGATATTCCAGCCAAATCTAGCATATATAAAGCAGATTAACCATTTCTGCTCTGTTTTTTAAGTGCAGTGCTAGGACTGCTATGAAAACTGTGGTACTTTCTTCGTCCTCTTTAATCCATCTAGAACTAATGAATCAACCCATGTTTTCCAGTAACAATCCCTGGTACTGGTCGGGAGGCACCTGTCTGCAACTGAGGACAGGTCTGGCCATTACTTTTCAAGAATCCATGGTTATGGAAGTGAAGTGGAATAAGATATGCATTTGAACTTATTTTCCCATGAAAGGATTAAAAATAAAGCTGGATGTTAATCTTCCCATAGTTTTATGCTGTTAATTGAAGCTAAGATACAGGTAATATTGCGTAAAAGAGATTGTACAGCAGTGACCACTGATTAATGCTAAGTATCAGGCTAGTTTTTGACTTTGTGTTTTCTTGCTGTTTCATTTTGCAAATCTTGAAAAAATAGTTCTCAGCAGAAATGTAGAACCCTCTACAATTCTACATACAATATTTTCCTATATGATACATAGGACCTTATTTTTCTTGATTAATTTAAATGGGTCTTGTAGGAGAATCCATGGATACTAGTAGGTCTGTGTAGAACTGCTTGCAAACTACTGCATTGGACTTAGTTGTGTGATATCCATTGTTAGCTCTGAAACGAGCTGCCTGCTTGTATGGACTAATTAAGGTATGTTCAGCTTTATTAAAATGAAGGCCAACTTAAGCATCCTTTAAAACAGCTGACTCTATATAGTTTTATATCAATTTCTCCACAGTGCCTTGAGACATTAGATTCATCCATTGTCATACCTTGCTCAGATTGCCCACGAGACAGCACGATCTGGGGGGAGTGTGCTTGCACTAATGGATTTTGATTCTCTGGGAAATTTTTTGGCTCCTTTGTGCCTCGACTTTCTAATCCATAGAATGGAAGCAATGGCACTCAGTGAGCAGGAGTAACTTAAAGTTTGGTCTCTTAGCAGTAATCTTTTTATCCAGATAAATGTTTGCATTCTAGAGACATCATTTTCTCAGAGTACTTGGAAGCTGTGCATTCAAATGCTTCTTGGAGGTGATCAACCATCTGGATCTCTGTCCTGAATAGTTGAAGGTCCATTATCTTATTGGAGATTTTTCTCTCCTTTTTTGAGTCAGACATCTATATATAGTTACTTCAACAACAGAACATACCTTATGAAGTAAATTATTCACAGCCCTTTTTTTTTCTTGATGCAGTCAATTTACATGTGAATGTAAATTTGTTTACAATGTAAACTTACATATAAATTACATTTAATGTAAATTCACATTTAATTTACATGTGAATGTAAATTAAAAGGTAGACAGTACTGCTGCGGACAAGTATCACATAAAATAGTTGGAGAACTTCATATCTATTTATGCTGTACCTTTTAGAGTATCCATTCACTGAGAGGCTGTCTGTGGAAAAAAATATTTTCATTTTTCATTGTTCATTGTTTTTCCATTGTTTTTCCATATTGCTACATTTCTTCTCAGGAATTCTTGGTTTCTGTTGAAAGGTTGTTCAGTAACAACTCCGACTGAGTATTATACTCACTAAGCTTTATGTGCAACTGCAGACCTTACTGGAAAGCCAAGTCATTGACTGAAACCTTTTTTGCTTTTCTTATTTAAATGAGCTTGATTTGTTTTCCTATGTATTCACAGGCTCTTAAAATAAGAGAGAGCTGCAATTGCCCATCTCTTTCTGGACCAGATCCTCGCCTCATTTTCAAACTTAACATGCAACGTCTCCTGGAATCATCTAAAGATCGAGAAACCCCAAATTCTACAAACCGAGATCTTTCAAAACCAAAACTGGATTTTCCTCACAATCAAAAAGTGGAAGACATGCCAGTAACTTTTGCTGTCAAACCTACAAACTAATGATGATGATTTTCACTTTTTATGAAACTTGTGGTCCCTGAAGGTCTGTCTCATAATGCAAATTTGTCTTTGAACCATAAAGAAGATGTAGCCACTCATATTCTATGTTTCTTTTATGTGATCTCTCACTCAAAGCAATAAGGAACCGTGCCCACACAAGAAGAGCAGCGTGTTGGAGCAGAAAGTTTTCTTATTCATCAAGAGTTCCTAAAATAAATCACTTCTCAGGGGAAAGATAATCTCATACAATCCAGTCACACAGTGTAATTTTCAGCTTTATCAGGCTCACCTTGATCAGAGGACAGATGAGCCAGAAGCGTCCCTAAAGCAGAGGAAAAAGTACAATTTTCATCACTTAATTTGTCTGGTTTATCTTGCTGTAATTTGGGTTAGATCTGTTCAGCTTCATTTGAGAAATAATGAGGAGAGCTTACCACCTGTTCCACATGTAGAATGTTTAAAAATATTAAGCTGAGATGCGATAATAGCCTATGGGCTAGATACACCCCCACTTAATTAGGTGGATTTACTGCTGGGATTTTTCTTCTTTCTAAGGCATTTTAGAATATGGATTGATTCAACATTTCTCTTCAAAGCAACCTGAAAGGGTTGCACAAAGTTCAGTTAAAAAAATGGAGCTAAATAGTTTTCAAGGAAGTCTTTCTTCTGAAAAAAACCCACTGTATAAGAACCACAGTTTGTAGCTTTGCAAGGATGGCTGTTGTCTTTTTTTAAATGATCAGGTGCCTTATCAGAGGCTGGTTTTACTGCAATGACATTTGATTTTAATCCATCTGTTTGGATCGAGGATTTTGCTGATGTGGAGATACATTACATAGTAGACAAGTATAACAGTATTCCTTGATTCTACAGCTTTTGCAGCTGTACCTTGTCGTAAACAGTGACTTCTTTTCAGGAAACTGGCATCTAATGCTGAGCATCCCCCCTCACTCCAACCCCCCGAAAGCCACACATTTTATACCGTGAAGACCAGTATGCACAATAGAGGTAAAGCTCTGCCTTTTGTGATGGACTAGCTAGTATAGCCAGCATGTTAATCTTTATTTGCAGCTGTTTGAGTTATCCTTGCTTTGCAGTTGATGAAAATACTGAAATGTTGGTCTTGCAGGAAGACATAGAAGGAGGCAGCAGTGAATAAAAAAAAACAAACAACGAAAACCCCAAAACAGTAAAAAACAAACCACCGGAAATCCCGTTCCTTTATCTGTTAAAATGTACTTGCTACTAGGTTTTTTGTTGCTCACTTGGATTAAAACAAAAATCTGTTTCATGTATGATAGACTTTTATGTGAAGGGGACATTAAAAATATTTTAGTGTATTGCACTTTGAAACATTCTTTTTTATATATATGGAGAGGGGCAAATTTTATCATATTTCTTCAATTAAAGCAGAATGCAAGCTTTTATAAAGGAAAAAAAAATAACCTGTTCAGTGCTGTCAGTGAATATAGTTGGAAAAAAAAGACTGTGAAACAAGTAATTCCTTTATTGACTTCAGCTGATGAACTGGGGTCCTTTGAGAAATGCCAACAACTACCTAACTTAGGTAAGTTGATGTATCTGTAATGTTGATGATTGTAGGTCTGATTATATAGGTCTAGATTGGCTGCTTATTGCTTACAAGCTGGTTTTAAATCTCTGCTCAATACTCCTGGCAGGAGGCAGAAAGTCCATCCTGACCATTATTCATCCATCCATTTTTATTCTTAGTGACAGGAGTTTTTGTAACGGACGTTCAGTGATGTGTTGAAGCATTTGGACATTGTCACCTGAAGGTAAACAGAAAAATATACCATTTAGATTTCCCTGTGGACCCTATAGTTTATACTGCAACACCAAGACTCCAAGGCTGCTGCCTCTCTCTCGCTCCAGTGTCAAAGCTTGTTTTGTTATCCAGGGCTCCTGGTTGACATACAACTTGATGCTTGTGTCTGTTAGGAGAACGTAGAGGAGTTCTTTATAGCATTCAAGATGAAGTATGAAACTACATGTCTCATATTTCTACTATCTATTTTAAGTGGCTTAAGAATTGCAGTGGAATGCTGGAGGTGCAATTTTTAAGTTTACCAAGGGAGATCTTTTTTAATTTGTATTTAAATGGTCTTGTAACCATGATCCATGGTGATGTGAGAGAAAAGGCTTCAAGGGAGAGGTAATAGCTTATTTTAGACTGGCAAAGGGCTTATATGCTCTTTCCAACTATACTGGTCTAATAAAACATATCTGTCTCCTTACATATGCATACACTCACATAGGTATGTGCGTATGCATATAAAGCACACACGCAAACACAAGAGTTAGGCCTCTACACTAAACCACTGTGGTTTTAAAGTCCTAAATGGGATGTTGAAAATTTCAGTTTTTACTTTACACGTTGAATTATCCCTCATATTTTACTCAGGTGCTTTGGGAGGGATTTCTTCTTTCTGCTTCTCTTCACAGAAAATGCTGTGTGGTCATCTGCCTCTTGGAGGGCACTCTTTCCTTAAATTGTTACTGAATACTATGTATCACAACTGGCTATATTGTTAAAATATATTCTTTTTTCTTTCTTGAACAGAAAAATTACAAAAATACTGCTTTCCAAAGGTTTGGCAAGTCATAGTAAAAATTGCATTTCTAAAATTAAAGAACATATAATAATTTTAAGTTGTGTGTGTACATATATTATTATTATATAGAAGCTACTAATATATAGTCTATAATATATTAATATATTATTAATCATAATTAAATTTCAGAATATATCCCTTAGGAAAATACTGTGGTTGCAAGCTCTTCATTACAGCAACTTTTGCTGTAGAAACTTTTCATTGCAGTTGTGTAACTTAGTACGTCACAGGAAAAATAGATCTAGAAAGATTGTTGAAGGAATTCAGTACTTGAAAGCTGCATGTCATACAAGAGGGAGCATAGTGGCTAAAGTGAAAGAAGGTAAGACAGGTCAGTAAAAATGCGTCTGCATTTCCACCACCAATACTGCATGCTGTACTTCACAGCTGCCTGTTGAAAGACTAAATATATAGTACAAACTTCACTGAATCTCTTAATGCATTTACTGTAGTGGGAGTGTTGAGAGATTTGATAAGCAGGGGATGTGCATTCAAGGCAGTCTTGCAATAAAAATGGCTCCTTATAACTCGGTTTGTCATGTTTACTCTTTTTTTTTTTTATTTTAAACTTGAAATACCTAAGTACCAGGAAAGCAAAGCAAACAGCTGTTAGAATGCTCTTTGTTCTTGAATTCTGTTTGTAGTCCTTAAAGAGAACAATCCTGCAAGCTTGATGCTTTTTTCATACATTATGTAGGCTGCCACAGCTTTTTTTTTTTTCAGTGTGGTGTTTGTATCTCAATACCCCTGGTTGAAAAACTGTTTCCAATATAATAGTGTGTTGTAAGCTATTTTACTGCCATCAAAATTCTTTCTGCTGAAAATCCTTGTTGTTTTTCCAGATCTTGGGAGCTTTTGAAGGAGGTGCAGAGGTGCAGCATGATCACAATGTGTGGTTGGTAGTAGAGGTAGCGGGGTAGGAATTTTCTGCAGCTTCTTTAAGTTTCCAATCCATATTGCAGAGTGTGGTTTAGTCACCTGCAGTAAGGACTGGTATTAATAACTTGTATTTTTAGATCACTTGAAGCACCTCCTAAATACTCATGAAGTTTTTCAATAATAACTGCATTGGTGAACTTTCAAACAGTTTTATTGGAGATACTGAAGCTCAGTAAGATAATGATTTTAGCAAAACTTCTCAGAAGATCAGTGAAAAAATCTGGAGCTAGAACTTTGGCATTCTGAGTCATTCCTTAGCTTACTACAGCACACTGCCTAATGTCTGTGTGTCTAAAACCGGAGTCTTCACAGCAAATTGAAGTGATAGGCTTTGGGTGATTGCTACATTTATACAGTTTGTCACCACCTGACGCGTATCTGCAAAGGTTGGCTGTACCTTTTTATGCATACTTAAATTAAGTACAGTTATTTGTTCTTGATGTAGTTATTTATTAACTATTTTCTTTTATGCATAAACTGCTTATTTTTTCTTTTTACCGCCCATCATCACTAAGAAGGCGATGCCTAAATCTGTTGACGTGGTGGTTATTTAGTCTCAAACTTGCGGTTCCACCACAAGACCAGGGTTTGTTGTGTATTTACTGTCACATCAGCTGTAAGATAAAGCTGCATAAAAGTTGGCTACAATTCTCCCTTTCCCGTACCCCTGCCCCATCTTTTTGTCATGCTTCAGGTGTCTCTGCTAGAAACAGCAAGGGCTGGTGAGAGAAGAATCAGAATAAGCAGAATGGTCTCTTAAATAAAAGTCAAATAAAAGATGGAGTTGAATGTTCTGCCTGTGATAACTTTATTGCAGGGGCTGGCAATTGTTGGCAGATCTGTAAAGAGAACTGACTGGGTGTCTCTGGTGTCCCTCATTGCTGTCTACAAGTATTGCAGAAATCCAGTAAACGTGCTGTTTGATCTCATGGAGCCTAAGGCTGTGTGCCAAACATAGGCCTAGCATAATATTCCCAGCTACCTTGTTCTGGCTGTGCTGGTTAAAGGCTGCTGTTCTTGGTACGAGCCAGGAGCTCTTACCCTGATTTATGAATGGATGCAGAGAATTGTTATCTCCAGCACATAAATTTATTATAACTATTAAACTCAGCTGAAATTGTACCTCTTGACCTGGAAGTGAATGGCTCCATAACATTTCATTAATCCTTTGAGTTGTTTAATTTCTGCTAATTTGATATTTCAGATATGATCTTCTCTACAGATATAATGGCTTAATTAGTATACATTACATGATGTCTCTTCACACTACAGCATGTACAGTATTTATCCACTAGAAAAAGTAATTCAGTAGAGCTCAATTATAATACATTGACTGGAGCATAAAAGTTGAAAAGAATATGTGCAGTAGTCATTGTATTTTAAGCATAAACATTTTTCAAGCAGTTATCTATTTGTTGATATCTATCACTTTCTAAAAACGATGTTCCTAAACTTTTGTTACAGCTTGCTAAAATATTTTAATTTAAAATGGGTTTCTGACAATACTGGATTAATTAGCAAATCATAACCAGCTTTTGGTGGGGCAACAGTTGATAGGAAACGTGATGTGTAACTTAGTCACCTATATAATATCTTTAATATAGTCTTTCATATTGTCGAAGACCGGCAGAACAGATGTGAAAATACAAGTTTGAAGCATAGCTTTCTATTTGATATGCTTGTCTTCTGTATCTTAACTTGATAAAAACACTGCTGGCTGACAGCATTTTTTGGTGATAACTTTGGAATCTGGTCATTTTGCTGATGCCTTCCTGTGAAAATTAAGTGGAGGCACAGGTACGAAGAAGCTCTGGTAGCTCATCTTAGAAACAGTTTGTTTAACAAGTGGAAGTAAAAATTTTGTTTGTGGCGCATGCTGTGTGATCTGACCTGCCTACTTTTTCCTTCAGCTTTCACTGGCATGTAGATTTTCATGGGAAAGATGGATGTGTTATAACTTTATCAGAACATATCGTGGTCAGCCTTGTGGTCATTCTGTCTCTTGTAACGGCAAGTACAAAGGCTGTTTTCCAAAGTGAGTTCCATAAAAAATGATACAAGTTGTTTTTTTTTCCTGTTCATGAGTGATGTCGTGGTCAAGGCCCTCCAGTTTCTCGCAGGTTCTTATCATGCCTTTTCTACACAATCTGATGTAGAAAATTTATCAAGTGCCACAGAAGTAGAGTGAGCAAACCAGCATCTCAGCATAAAGTCAACGTGAAAAAAAGTGTGTAAGGTGATCCAGGCATAAGCAACAAAAGCTACAGAAAGTGCTAAATGGGCTGAAAATTTGGTAAACCTCATAGGAAGCTCTAAAGTTCTTGTGCAAGTTTCATTGCAGGTTCTTCATAGTCTCAAATACCACTTTTGACCTTCCAAAATGGCTGTTGAGGTCAACCCAGGGGGCCACAAAAGGTGCAAGAATCTGCTGGAAAAGTGGTATTTCTTAACTCCCTCGCTGCCTAATTTCTAGAATTGCATAGAGGATTGGGTGTTTGACCCAATTGTCAAATGAAATATTTTCCCCAAGCTTTTAAAGGGTGTTTTTTCATGTAGGTATTGAAGTTGGTTTGCTCTTGTGAGATCAGCGTGTACAGAATAGTACCCAAATTTAGACGACTCCTGCCCCAACCCAGATGCCTCCCTCTCCTACCACTCTCTGTAGTCTAAGACTTGATGTAATTAAACTTATCTCTTTTTCCCTCTTAGCAACATTGATCTATATTGTATATTTGGGCTCTAAGGAATCAGAGCTCCTTATTCCTGCCTGGGATATATTGTCATCAGATTTATTCCGTACGTGTATGGAATAATTAATGAAGGAGGAAATGATGAAGGAATAATGTAGCAAAGTTGCAGCAGCGTGATTTGTTAGCCACAAGATGGCAGTTGGGCTGCCTGAGCCGGTCTTGAAACTGATGCATTGCAACACCTTCATTTTTAGTCTGGCTTTAGTAAATTATCAAGGTGATTTTTCCTTTCAGTGTTAACTGCAATGATTCTTCCCTAGAGTAAACTCGAAACGTCATCCTTGTGAGTCAGTGAATCTCAGGAGGTTCTGTTGAAGGCTTTCGGTTCTTTGTCTGGATAGCAGATAACTTTACAGAAAGCTGCTGTCTGGCAAGCGTTACTTTCCTTTAGCAGAAATGATCAGAAAGGAGTGACTGACTGAGTGAAAAATTGTACATGCAAAAATTAAGTGTGCATCATTGGAGTTACACTTGTAGCAGCCAGTTTTGAGCCCCTATTGCAAATCTGGTCTGCTTTCCTCCTACATTAGGGTAACAAATGAAGACAGAACATTTTATTTTGGTGCTGACAGCATGCTTGTCTCTGTCTAATGATTAAGGCAGGATCAGTACCCTAAGCAGATAAGAGATGTGCTTCTGCTGCTGTTTCTGATGTCCTGGGGTTTGTTTTTATTTCTTCCTCTACAACCTGTCAGGGAGCAGCAAGAGTGAGGCTGCTCCGTGAGGGAAAGTGAGCCGGGACCTGAGGGTGCCCACAGTACTGGCTAGTCATCTCACAAGCAGGGTGAGCGGCACGGGTTTGGTGATAGAATTGGCTCCCATTGACAGTCCAGGATCCTCAGACAAAACTGTAGATGACAGGTCTGGCCCAAGGTCAGCGCAGGAGGCCCAGCCAACATGTCAGGATCAGCAGGGGACAGAGCTGTGTACGGACTTACCTCCAGCAAAGCTCGTCAAGGCCTGGGGGCTGAGCTGAAATGGAGCCCTGGGTGGTGGGTACCTGCGCAGCCTTCTGAGGCTGGTCATTAAGGCCTGCTGGCGCATTTGGGCCACAACACAACCATCCTGGCATAGGAGAGCCTGTCTGACTGTATAGTGTAAGAAAGAACTACTGGTGAAGTTCCTAGCTAAGGAATAGAGAGTCCAGATTTCAGTTTCCTATGCCATCTTGCAAGGGTCACATAGATTTTTAGTGTGTAAGTTTCTCTTCTGTAAAACATACATGTGAGAGAATTAAGTCAAGGATGGCAAGGATGTATCAGGATGGATATGTATCTGGGGTGAGGAGAAAACGAAAATATTAGGATAGGCTGTTTTTATCTTCTTCTCTAGAATTGTGTGTTTAGAATATGAGGGATAATGGAGAGAGCGGTTCCTTAACATCAGCCAGCCCTGCTTGTTCAGGAGGGGGTGAAATGAGAGGACTCTGGTTTTGTTCCCCTCTCTCCCCCTTCCCCCCGATTCCGTGTGAGGTATTTCATGAACTAAAAAGATGAAGGGAAATAATTGAGCTTGGTATTTGGAGGAGCGGAACGTGTGTCAGCTGAATTTCAGAGACTGCCAGGTATACGAAGTGTGTCTTCAAATTCTGAGCCTGAAGAAGGTTTTATGCTTTCTTTAAGCATTTTAACAAAATGGCAAATGATCTGAAAGCAATCAGAACGACAGCTAGCACTTTTTTTGGTGGGATTTTGCCCACTTCTTTGCTATATCCTCAGCTGTCTCACCCTCCTATTACTTTGATAATACAGATAAGGCTATACTGGTCTGCTCTACCATTATATTTTTCAGCCAACAAGCTAGAAGGAAACAAAACCCTTGAGAAGCAACAGGGTCCAATTTTCAATGTTGACAATGAGGCCTCTATTCTGTTCACATTGAAATCCCTGGCAAAAGTCCCAGTAGTTAGATCTGGATTTCTCCCTCCTTAAAACAATATTCTTCCTTTTGTGCTTTATCCTCTGCTTGTCAGAATCAGCTGATTATGAGCTCCTGCACAGATGACATTTTATCTTCAGTAAGCAGGAAGAAGGCATGAATTAGGGCTTAGAAAAAATGTTCAATAATTAGCCACAGAGGAAGGAAAACATCCAAAAAAAGTACACAGAAGTAATTGACTTACTTCATTTGACTGGGCTGGAAAGTTCAGCTGTAATGATAGTGGTTAAATTAATTATGATGATTTGGTGACAAGGAAGCTAGCTTGTCCCCACATGATATGTATTATTTTTTAACCAGAATGAAGTAACTGCACACTGCAGCTGTGTGTCAGAGTCGTAGATATCAGGTATTCCTCAAGATTTGTGTACTGCACGCTCATTCAGGGCATGATTCATGATGGCACAATTTGATTACACACTAACCCTTAAGCCAGAGGCTTTAGTGCTTTCTCTAAAGCCTTCATTATTTTGAACAGCTATGATGGACACAGTCTTGGACAATATGGTGGGTTATGACCTCTGGCATTAAAAGGGCAAATTCTTATATTTCAGCTGAAGCTAGGGGAGGTGCGTCCTGGGGCTGTGCCGAGTACTACCCTACCTTTAGTAGTGACTGCTGTCATGAATGCTGCTGACCTTGCATCATCATCTACTCCCGCACCTCTGTTACAGCTTCACGCTGCCTTAGCTGCAGCTTTAATGACTGGAGGTGTTTGTGGGTGTAACATAGATATTACGCATGTCCCTGTAAGGTATCAGAGAACTTCTCATGGCCGTCTCAGGGTGTAGTATTTAAACGTGCCCCAGCTTCAGTTCCTCATGGCTGTTTGGTCTCTCTTGTAATTCTGGCAAACTATTTTTAATAACAACTTACTTTTGACATGCTGACCTCTGCTTATGTTTGTTGTCATTATTGCAAAGGAGAGGATCCACTGAAATTACTTTCCTGTGTGGCTGTGGAAGCCATTGAGACCTATGGACTTCTTGATTTTTCTCTGTGAGCAGGTCCCATTCTATCAGGCTATCCTTGAAGAAATCTGCGTCTCTTAACTTTGGACTTTCAGTTTTATTGTTTTAATGTTTCGTAGTGCCTGTGGGACATAAATGTCAAGAGGCATTGCATCTTGGAGGATGTTTATTAATGGCTATCATGAGCTGATATGTCCAGGACTTTAAGAAGGAGGACCTTGAATTTGATGGGAATATTAAGGGCTGCTAATAAAATGAGCACAGCATTAGCAAAGAGGAGTGTTCAGAAGGTACTCATGCACTGATATCTGATACACTGATTAGTTTCCTGGGAAACAGCAGATTTTAAGGTCTTTAAACAACTTTTCCTTTTATTGCCATTGGTGTGGAGTCAGGCTGTAACTCAGTGCCAGCATCTGCCAGCGTAGCTGTCAGGTGTGGGTGTGAAGGGATATGGCCACTGATGGTCAGAGTAGTCACACCAAGATGCCATAATAAAGGCATAGCTATTTTAAAGGGGGAAAAAAAAAACAATTCACAAACATTTATACTACTTGTGCTTCATTTTAGTACACTAATAAAAATGCATTTTTGCCATTTATAACTTGGCACAGAAACACTTTGCTATGATGGTTTACAAGTTTCCCTGTATCAGTAAAATTGTTCCTTACAGTCATTTGGTCTTGGTGTCATTTTCATACACTGCGTACACAATTCTGCCTCCTGGAACAATAGGAACAAAGCATATGCATGCAAGCCTCTTGCAGGAGCCATGAGCACAGCTGTTCCTCTCTAACACCAGACAGAGCTGCTTTGTGACTTTGCTCTGTCTTCCTCTAAGTCTTCTTCTGCCTAACCTTTTTTTCCCGCCCCCCCTGTTCCATGCTTTTCTACTTTAAACTTGGTTGCTTGTGAAAAATGTAAGGATAAATCCAGGTAGCTACTCTAGCTACTACTCTTTTCTGCCTCTGTTTTAAAATAAGAAGAAAAGCTTTGACAGCTAAGAGCCTAGGTGAGATGAAGTGGATTGACCCATGGAGTATGGCAGTGGCTGCAAGTAATGCGTGGCATCTTGAACTCTTCCTATAGAGACTTTCACCCCAGGTGCTGATACATCAATGACTCTTAATGTGCAATCTATTAGCATGTTTCACTGTAACAGTCTAATGAGTTGCAGTAATCCAGCCTGGAGGTCAGAGATGAAAGGCTTGCTGTTGAAGCTGCTTATTGAACTTGATTCCCCCATCTTCAGAAGGTCAGAAAACTCATCCACCAAGAGAGCGACCTTTGCCAGGTCACACAGACTGATGGGCGTGTTGGCCTGTGCAAATCTGAATTCTGAAACCAGTCTCGGAAACAGATAGGTGTGATTTCATGATTTCAGTAAGACAAGGCTACTCCGTATCTTTGTTAGTTTAAAAGGCTAACACAGGAAATCCTGCACCTTTTAAAATAAAATTGAATATAGAATAGAACATTTTCAGATTAGTATGCCGATAGGTTTGTACTGCAGTACCTCATTTGACTCAATGAGATCATGTTTTTACATGTCTGTTCCAGTCCATCAGGCTGATCTAGTGAAAAGGTAATAAAAAACATGCAAGAAAGAAACTGTCGATAGTGAGACAATTTAATTAGGAGTTTTTGCTGCTACAAAAATTGCTTAAATAGAGAATAACAGAAAACACCCCCAGTCCCAAAAAACTTTGGCAAAACTACACAGCTTGCTCAGGCACCCTGAGGCTTTAGAGATTCTGGTGCAAAGGTACCTCATAAAACTGTGTATGATCTGTGCTGTCGGTTGGAGTGGGATACGGACCCGGAGTAACGAAGCAGTCTCAATATGAGTATGGTCGCTCTCCTTTATTAGGTGTTTTAGCAGAGTGTATATAGACTCACAGCAGAAGCACGCATAGTCAACAACATAGTGATTGGTCCAAACCCCTTATTCACACACAACGCCCCCCAACTCGATTGGTTAAGGCCCTCTGTCCACACGCATAGCACACGCTGGTTCTCCTCGCCTCCGTGGTCTCGTTCCCAGACTCAGTCCTGCCTTTATGATAAGCAAGGCCTTCTTTCTTCCTCCTTATCAGCCGGTCACGGAGAGATCAAGGACAGCAGGTGCAGGCCTCTTCGCCCAGCTCAAATCCTGGGTTGCTCACCAGAATCAAATCATGACCACCTCCCTTCAGGAATTCCTTTCAGGAATTCCTCCACAATCTGTAGAAATAGGTGTTTCTTTTAAAAAAGGGAATCTATATCTGTATCTCTCATCCCCCCACAGGTGGGTTTCAAAGATCCCTTGTTACCTAGAAAACTTAAAATCTTGCAGAATTCTCTCCTTTAGTATACACAATTTTTTTAAAACCTCAGTAGTGTGATTACTTTTGACAGTAAAATGTGTGGATTTGTACACTATTTGTGGAACACAAAGGTGAAGTGTCTGAGGTCCCCCCAAGTGGGAGGTTTGAGCTTTTTGTTCTTTCAAAACCAAAGTTTTTGGCCAAAGCTTTGTGGAAGAAACAGAACCACCTCCACCCCTCCTCTTCTCATTTCATAGATGCCATGCAGTTGGGGTTTTGTTCCCTCTACATCCGTTGATTTACACTGTCACATAGACAAATCAAAGCCTACTCTTTATTTATTGCAGCTAGCAAGAGTGTGCTACAGACTTAATTCAGGATATGGACTCAAATCCTTCCCTGGAGCAGAGTATAGTACTTTGTCATTTGCAAACACTTGGAAGCACAGTGCTTCAGAGTTCCTGTAAACAAGAATAAATTCAAGGAAAATTTTGAATTACATGTGTAGTTTGAATGAATACATTGGAATCAGAGTAGCACACAGCAAGATGAATCTATCCATCATGGGCATTTAGTGTAAAGCCTGTATTTGCTTTTCTTTACTATCCACATAGATTCGATCAACATAGCAGTTCTGTCATTTGCTAAATACATGGGCTCTGCTTTCCAGGACACCAGCTCATCAGTTACCAAGTGAGCAGCCTGTCATAGGGCCTGCACAGACCATTTGTAACTGTCACGTACCCAGAGATCAGAATCTTCCTGGAGTCCGATCCTTTGATGGCTTGGAAATAGGCTAGCTGTACCTGATAACAGGCCTTGCTGGTTAGAAGGGAGGCTGCTGGACCTGAAACCTAGATGTGGAATCGGCAAGTTTGGGTCTCTTGAAGTTAGATGGTAAGCACCAGCCTGCAGCACGGTAGCTTTAAATTTTTGTATTCATTTTCCATTGATGTCTGAGAACACAGGCAATCACTTTGACTCGCTGGTTTTGGAATTCTCTCTCTTGATTCATAGTCCACTGTGTTTCCTTAGAAGAGCTGCAGGAAAGGCATAGAAATCACATCACAAGCCTGGGCTAACGTCTAGGAAAAATCTAAACACAACAAACTAATGCTAAGAAAGCTGCACTCCCTGAGCCAAACCCCACCCCAACCTTAGAATGTTTTATGAAGCTCTTTCAGATGCCAAACTACTGTGTGAGTTACAGGGTGCATTTTTTTTGTTGTTGGTCAGGGGCTTTTTTTGTTTTAGTTTGTTTTTTTTTTCTTCCATATTCCTGCTCTCTGAAAAGCTAAGAATTTACAACTTTTCCTGAGTCTGTTTATGCCATCAGTTATATTGTTTTCTAAGTTTTAGTAAGTTCCTTAGATATGGTCAGGATGGTAATTTGCAACCATAACTGTTTTGAATCTTAAAGGGCACATTTTTTTGCACAGGTCAGTGCTTTCAGCTCCTGTTGTGTTTCCTTGTACTTTTCTTAGTTCTCTGCACAAAGTCAAGGAGTTTCATAATGATGATGATGCACAACAAACACAGTTTTAACGTTATTTTACTCTCCTGTATCGTAAAAATTGCTCTAACGTGTATCATGTCTTTGATCCCTAATCTAGATTGAGTTCTGTTTTATTTTGTTTTTAAGATTATTTTTATTAAATGAGTAGCTGATACATTTAACTACAACACAACAAGAATTGTATAGTGGCTGCATGTAGTTCCGAGCCAGAATTTCCCAGGGATTTTGTAGTAAGGCCAGTTGCCATAGATTAAGTGCTTTTTAAGGACAGATTGAAATACTAATGTTTATTTGGATAAAAGATTCCCTGAATATTGTTGACATTCTAGGCCTTGTGAACTATAATACTTCTTTAGGAGCATCTGTGTTCTCTCACCGCACTAACGCATGTCAATAAAAGAACTAGGGTGACCTATATAATGTCAGTCGTGTGTCTCTCCATCCCTTCCTTTTGTCATTGGCAAGCAGAGGGGAAATTTTAGTGTCTCTTCTTGTTCCTGTGAGACTTCTGATAAATCTCAGGTTCTTAAAAAAATGATAATAAAATATTGTTGTGTCTTGTAGACCTGTTGCTCATTAATTCATTTAAGGTTTGTGATCAACTGGGAAACTGATATTTACTTGCATTTTCTTTATTATTAAATATATGGAAAAGGTGAGCTATGGATGCACTGCAGTGGGAGGATGACCATGCCTCTGGGCCTACCTGCTTATGTTACTTTTTCCAACGGGAAGTTTTGCCTAGGCAGACCTTGAGACCTCAAGATGTCTGGTTGACTGTCCATAACATCACCTCCAGCATAGCTGTCAAAAAGCCAAGTTTTTCATATGTTTCTGTTGCTATTGCTTAGACAGCTGCAGGGTGTGCTTTGTGAGTACATCACTGCTGTTATGCTAAGTGGCACGTGAACGTGTAAGTCTGTACTAGGAATTCCAGCACACCTCATACAGATCCACCTGAAACCTCCTGTTTCCAAGGGAGACCCTGTCACAGCCCAGCGGATCTCACTAATGCAAGACTGTTTTGGGTATTCAGACTGATAGTTCTTATTCTCAATTTTGCACCATTACACCTAGATAGCTCCCCCAAGGACTAAAACCAGCTTTTTGCTCTTTCACACCCTTCAAATCCTTTATGATGACATTGCATTTTCACTTCCCCTTTCCTACCGTGATAGCCTCAATTCAGACTGAATCCCTGCATTCTCTTTATCATTTATGTTTTCCTATTTTAGTTTCCAATGAGTTTGTCAACATCTTTTCTTTGACTATGCTAGAACACTTATAATTGTGTGATTGTGTATCTCTGAGTTGTTTCAGTGACATTTCCCACTTAGGAAGGAAATGCCAGACTTCCACGGTGTCTTTGCTTTTCACAGCTTAGGTCAAACTCTGCCTGAACGCTAACGTACTTTTCTGCATGTTAATTTTAGTTAATAGCTATTCAGTAAAACAACGCATCCAGCTCAAGATATATGACACAAATTAAGCTGAACGCCCAAACAAATTCAGCAACAGACCCTGGCCTCAGTGGGCTCTTTAAGTCCAGTGTAACATGCATTTACATTGTTTTATTTCTCTCTCAAACTGTAACTTGCTCCCTGTGGGGTTACATTGAGTTAGTTTCATTTTCACATTGTACTAGCACCACGATAGTCTTGCATTTAAATAGTCTCATTTCATTTTGATATCATGATGTCATCTCCACAGAGGCATATTGAGACTGTCTGGAGAATTTAGTGATAATGCCAAGGCAGAATCAAGCAGCACTACCCAAGCTAGCCAGTTGGCTACACACATTGCTGTGCTGCACAGTAAGCTCAACTTCAATTTATGAGCCCAGTCCCATTCTCTGGACTGATAATGCAACTATTTTTATATCCTTTGAGCCCAGTTCACTCTCTCACTGGCAGGAAGCATACATGTATGGGAAATAAGGTCTCTGGGAAAACTAATAGTTTTGGTCCTGTGCAGGTGAGCAGTAGCTGGGAAAGGAGACAGGCAGGGCTGGTTCTCGTATGTCAGTGTTTCTCCGTGGCTGTAGCCAGTGGAGAATTTCTATAATGTCTAGTGATGACTAAAGCTACTTGCTGGAAGATCTTATGAGGGGCAAAGAAGGGTCAGTCCATCCCACAGGATGCCATGGAATACGGGTGACTCTAACCTACCACCTGGCTGTTCTGGAGCCAAGAACAACTAGCCATTAATGAGCAGATGCCCAGGGTCCTCTGAGAAACGTGTACACACAGCTACGACAGTGCCCCAAGTACCCTGAATACCATGGTAACGCAAAGCACTTCCAACTGTAAATGTCAACATCCTAATGGCAATCCCTGTACATCTGTCTGCAGTCTGCATTTCATAAACAACTGACAAGTTGTGTCCTGCCACATGAGAATTTGTGCTAGACCACCCTGTCCCAGCTCAGCACGAGCCACTCAGGGAAGGAGGGATCCAAGTTTCAACTGTTTATACCATGTCTCTTAGGACAGGACGCAGCTCTGGGACTTTGCCCCACACGCTCAGCTCCAGCGAGCGTCTTGACTTCGTGGCAACAGCAGAGCTGGTACTTTAGGTCAATGGGTTTGTTTATTTATAGAGCTGCCATTAAATCAGTCTATCACAGTCATACAATATTTATTGTAAGATTAGGTGGGTGACATCCAAAGTAAATAAAAAGATTCCCACTTCCTGGTGGAACATTCACTTGGAAGGGAAACCCTTCCTTCCTTTAACAAGCATTGCTTTCACTACTGCTGTAAGATTTCCAGGGACAAATTCAATCAGGCTGTTTGACTCTAAAGGTGAAGTCTTTGTGGTTAGTGTTTTTCTTTTAATTATTTTGTTTAAAAATAAATGAGTTCTACAGCTTTTGAGCTTGAGGGTTAGTGGTTTGGTTTTAATTCTCTCCAAAAGCCATGAGACTACTTAGTGTGAACCTACAAAAGCAATTCTGTGAAGCTGCTGGTTTTAGGCATTTCTAGAATGATGCACGAATAAACCCATTTGTTAGAGCTTCCTCTGGGATCCAGTGCCTATATACATTTGTCAAAGGACACAATATTGAGTGCTTCATTTTCCAAACACTAGGCCAAGATAAATTATATCTGGGTGTTGAGCCTTCCTGATATAAATCAGTGGCATATCAATAACAGGGTTCAGCTTCCCTCTGAAATTTAAAGTAAATATGCTAGGATCCTTGTGGGAAATGGTAGGTTTCATTTCATGGACTTCTGCAAGGAGTATTGTCATGGAGCCTGCTTTTTAATCTGGTCAATAGACTAATGGGAAAGTAAGTGTAAAAAGACAGAAACTAAACAGGATTGGGATGATGCTTTGGAACAAGTCTTTCTGATTGATAAAGCAGTGAGGGCATTTGGAAGCCCAAACTGATACAAGTTCTTTAAGGTTAGAGGTGAGGAAATGAACACTTTTTAAAGGTCAGATGAGATTACAAGTTAAACTGGAGTAAAGTGGAGAAGGAAGGCAAAAAATTTACAGAAACTTCCTGTTTACTGCATTAGTCTTTGACTTTAGAGCCCTGGGGCCATATCTTCTCCTAAGTCTTAAATAACAATTAGTATGGTAGTTTGATTCCAAGCTTCACTTTTCACATCAGGCACAACTGAAGTTTTGAAATCTGTTTGTTATGATTGACATTTTATATTGATTTTAAAGTACTTTTATATTGATTTTAAAGTACTTTTGCTCACAGGTTCTCAGTAGCGCTTTCATGGACTGTCTTTCAAGGCTGACTTTTCACTTATGCTCTCCAAAGAGTATCTGCTAATTTCCTGTGACATTCATATTCATCACAACCTGGAAAGAGTTAAGGCTTGAGCCTTATGCCCTATGGCTTTGAAATCGTCATTCTCCTTATAGACAGAATCCTGAATCTGCTTTTTCCCACTTCGAATTTGAAAGCAAATTCTACAGTGGCTGAGATTCTCCCAGGACTTTAAACCTCACTACACAAGTACCGGGTAGCTAGCTATGAGAGCCAGAGATCACTAGAGTCCTTACTTATCCCTTACTCAGATGTCCAAGATGCAAAGAGGAGTTGGATTCGGTTTATCGTCTCTGTATACTACGTATAGCAGTAGGTGCACAGTTCCTCCACTGGCTTCTGCTGCAGACAAGACACCATACAAAGATGTGATAAACATGCTAAAAGGGAGAAAAGTGAATAAATGGAAGAAAAGAAGCTTTACCCCAGATGGCAGAGGTAGTGAAGATAAAAAATGGAGAAACAAGCAAGTGGAAACAAAAGAAATGGAGAATTTGAGCAAAGATTGAAAACATTTGACAGATTAACATATGTACTGCAGTGGACAAACCATCCAGTAACACACATGACAAAATAACAAAACCTCATGAACCCATGTACTGAGTTCCCTTTTTCTTGTTTGGAGAAAATAAAAGAAATAGATCTGCTTTCCCACCTTTTAACTTCAAAGAGTGGAAGAATAAATAGTTCAGAGGCCAGGGACTATACCTAAGAGTCCTAAGTTAATTTAATTGCTTTGTCACAGGCTTCCTGTATAACCCAGGAAAATCAGTTCCTTCAGTTGTGCTGCAGTCCAGCAGTAGTGAAGTGATGTATTTGCTTCTTTACCTACAAAGAATACAAATATGTTATGAACTGCAGAGCGGATTGCTGTGGACAAGGACCAAAGTGTGTTTGGTGGTGTCATGTAATTAGTCCCTTGCTATTTGTTTGCAACTTTTTGTTCTTGTTGATCAAAACAGGAGAAGGTACGAATATTTTGTAAGGAAGATGCTGGGACATTTCATCTTGAAATACTGTCATTGTCACTACAGGAACCTCCTCTCTTAACTCATACTTGAAAAGGTGTTTTTTTCCCCCATCAACTCCATGCAGATATTCAGACTGGACTCACTGATTCCTAAAGGCTGTGTTTCATTGTAAATTAATATTTTACCTGTATCTGTCTGCCATGTAATGTGAATTAATGCTAGCCCTCAGTGACTCTACTTTTATTTATACTCTCCAGGGTTTAGTGGCTTATAGGATTATAGAGTTGAATTCAACTAAGTAAAGAAAAGGAGAGTGAGAAATCATAGTTCTGCTAATGCTGAGAAATGTTTATATAGCTGCATGTTTCTATTTCTTTTACAGTAAACGTTGTTTTATTCATGCGTATTATAATATTTTCCTGGGTAATATTCATACAATGCAAGGCATCTCCCTTTTGTATTTATATTATTTGTTTACTGATGGAAAATGCTTTCATAGGTGAAAGTAGATAAAAGGAACAGATGAATCAATCATACAAGACAGGAAAAATGTGTATTAGCAACAGTCTGCTGGTTTTGGAAAACTGGGGCAAGGAAGAACTTGGTACTTTCTGGTTACACTTAGTACTGTTGCTGCACAAGAGTACAGTATAGCAAACAGAGCTTACCTTTGCCTCCAAAACGTTACAGAAAGAACAGACCTATAAGTTAGCTGAAAGGAGGTCAGGCTGGGAGAGGAAAAGTTACATTGCCATCTCCAAGAGTCGCTGATGACCCAAAATGCAACCTGGAATCCTCGGGTGGTCAAATATCCTCGGCTTAAGTAACCTGTAGAGTCAAGAGGCTTCCTAACAAACATTGCAGTGAAATATAGTGCTCGTACCATAAGAAAGTTGATCTTTTTACTGATTTTGAAAATCTTGGCCATTGCAGGTTCTCTTTAACATTTCGACCTATTAAATCTTATCATTAGGCTTCGTGAAAATGTTACATTGGAATCAATGTCTCTGCTCTTGCCCGTCTCTGTTATTTCTGAGTCCTTAACATTAACTTCCATTGTGTTTTCACATGTTACTTTTGCAGCTATAAAGGCTAGAGTACCTTTCTTTTTTTTTACGTAAGGCTAAATAAGGAAGAAATTTATTGCATCAGTAAGGAATCATCGCCCTAGAATCTTAGCTATTACTCCAAATATTTTAAAGAGTTGCGGCAAAAACATGGGATGCAGAAGTACCACTAATAGCTATGGAAGTTCATTGACCAGTCAGATGTATTAATTCATCTAAGGGACCAGATGTAGCATTTGTGTAATCAGGTATAATATGCTACATTTATCAAGCAACATAAAGAAATTTGGTGAAAAATAAAACCGAATGTTTGCTGTGAAGACCACTAGTCCCTGCCACATATAGTATGGTATCACTAGCTATCAATAAATACTTTGTTGTTAAGGTTCCTGTAGTCAGCCCCTGGCAGAGCTATGTTCACATACAGAAGTAGCACATTAGTTACTTTCAGATAATTTGCACAGATTCTCTGCTATTGTTGTGCATTTGATTTTCAAATTTATCATTTCTATTCATTTTTCAAAATCTTGACACTTGAAATATTTAAGCATATTAGTCATATTAACATCATTGTTATAGCATATTTGACTTTAATGGACATGTTATGGCCTGTAAAGCCCTTCTACACCTGTAATTTGCTGTATTGTATAAATCTATTGTGTACCATCAGTTCAGTAAAAATCTTGTAAGGCAAGATTCCTGCTTCACTGAAGCCAGTGGCAAAATGTCACCGAATGTTAAGTTTTCTCCAACTTAAAGCCCACAATTCAGAAATTATCTCAAATATTTAATAGGATTGAATATTGTGCCAAAGGTGTTTTGTTAAGGTAGGCTACAGTTCAGAAGGCTCTTATTGGTCCCAGAACACATTCCTGCCGTTGGTCAACTGCCTGCTTACCAGTTACTATTATTTCAAAAGGGAAGTCCTAGAAATGGGCCATCTTCAAGTTCTGTGTTTGTCATTCAGATGTAGATGCGCATCAGCACCTAGGCTGCAAAGCAGTCCTGAAATATGTTCGTGCTGTACACATTTTAGGCTATAGTTTGTATTTCAATAGACGTATTGTGTTCTAAAGTATCCATAGGGCAGAAAAAAAGAAGTCCCTTTGATTTCTCCTTCCCCCCAGTATTACTGTTATTGATTGGTCCTTACTGGTGAATAATGACTTTCTTAAAGTGGAAACAGATTACAAAGTCAAATCCAAGAGCATTCAGGCCAAATTCTGCTTTCACTGACACCAGTATAAATCCAGAGGCACTCAAATGGATTACAGATTTATGCTGGTGTAACTGAAAGCAGAATTTTGCCCTTAGTCTTTAACAACTCATTAGGGATAAATAGCCTTTTAGCTAATGAAAATGTAGCATTTTTGTTAACAGCTTCATAATGATATACACCGAGTGCTACATTACCTTGATAATTGGAAAATTTACTTGCCTTTTTCCTTTGGTAAAACATGGACACTTCTGTAGTTGTTCCATAGTAAAATAATTGAGCCATAAACTCCAGACACCCAAATGGTGCTCATAGCATTTAAGGATAAACAAAATGCAACTATAAGCGACTAAGCCCTACTCAAAACTGGCTGAAAACAGAACTGTGAAAAATATAATCATGTTGAGTTTGCCAGTGCCAAATGGGGACATGTGCTTTTGCATGCAATTTTTCAAAAACTCTTCCTTCACCCTCAGTTGGAATTTTGTTCTGTGTCAGAAAATGTGTAGTGGACCTTGAAAAGTGAACGACCATGTCAAGAGTGAGTATCAAGTTGGATGCAGGCTTTTGACTTTTTCTGAATCCCAGCTCTTTTTTTGCTCCCGATCAGTTTGATTCAGCCTTGTCAAGTTCTATAAGGGAAACAACCTTTCCTTTCCCACAGACAATAGGAGTTTTTCGGGTTTGTCCTCAAACACCTCCTGTTTGGCTCAGCAGCTCTGAATACCTGTCCTATAAAGTTTCTAAAGGGCAATGACGATATTGGAGGCAGTGTATTTTGTTTGCTTGGCTCTGAGGTTGAAATTTTCCGTTCTCCTAACTCCACTTACCAGTGAGGATATTAACAAACCCCACTTGTCTTAGTTTCAGCCAATCTGTTATCAGAAAGTATTTCAACTTAAACTTAGATAATTAATATATTCATTAATGCTTTATTACAGCATCTTTACCTGCTCTGACAGGGAACAGCAAAAGCCGACAGCTCCCTGAGGGATGGGGAGTCAAGAGCAATAATCACCAGCACAGCAGGGGCTTCCCCAGCCAGAGCCACATCCCACAGTACCTATGCCAGGCAACCAAGACAGAAGTAAAGGTGGTGGCCAGGTCCAATTAGGAGTCCAGATCATGAGACATCATGGTAACAAGACAGGTCTGAAATCAAGCTGGGAAGTCAATCTATAGGTCAGGATCAGCAGTTGCCAGATGGGCCCATAGTGATGAGGCAGGGCCAAAGTCAAGGTCAAGCCAGGAAGTTAGTCTACTAGTTGACATCCACATCAAGGAGCACCAAGGCCAGTAGCACGCGTGGCTGCAGTCACATTGGAAACCAGTGCTCCTCAGGAAGGAGCTTAAATAGAGTTTGTGGTCTCATGGGTGTGGGTGGAAGCCCAAGGCAAGGCTGGTCAGGGCCAGTAAGGATTTTAGTGCCTCAGAGCCCTGACAGTCTGGCGGATATATGATATGGTCTCTGCCAGGTAGTGGTAAATTCTGCTAGGAAATGGTAAACCTGTACATTGTGGCATTCCATGGTTCAATAAATCTGTAAGAATTTTAAATTGTCAAATGTGATTCAGAATCCCCAAGTTGTCACAAAGAGCGCACAGAACTGGCGCATGGGTCTATTCCTGGCTAGAGCAAATCACATCCCCTTTATGTTGCTTTGATTTCCCCCGTTGTCTCTTTTTGCTTGGAAGTTCTTTGCTTTGGGGATTAATTCTTGCTGTGTATTTGGAGTGTTTAGTCAAAACATTTACCTGAAAATGCAAGGTGCTTCTGTACTATAAATCATAATTTGATAATATTTTGGAGAAAACATGACTAATATGTTTCTGTAGGGAAAAAGTTTCTGTTGCTTTGATTTATTGGCTATTCCAGGTAACTTCTTCTGTATGTTTGTTTAGGTCTGAGTAACTGAGCTACAGTATTCACAGTGGAGTCAAACCCTGTGTTTGGCCTTCAGAGAAAGTACATTTCATAGATCATGCCATTCCAAATATTTAAGGAACATAGCAGTTAAATGAAATATGTACATTTGCCTGTGTGTCCATAGGACTAGGTGAGTGTGTGTTACATTAACTACCTTAAAAGCAGTGTTTAACCAACTATTTAATACTCACCTATGGCAGTAGAACTGATGTTAAAACATTGAGGATGCTTTGCACTTATTTTCCATGGGGTTTCAGTCTTTGTGAGTTTCGCTTCTCCTTTGTTGCTGTATTATTAGGTAAGGAGACAGATAACTCAAAAAGCAGAAAAGTGATTTTGTTGCCCATTTCTCAAAATCTGCTTATTAGGTTAAAGTCAAACATTTCTGCTTTCTATTGTATTTATAAAAGCAATAGTAATAAATATTGACAAAGCTAAGCAGCCTCTGGGAAGGAGAAGCCTAGAATTGCTATGCAAACATGCTTTAAAAATTACCTACAGACAATACCGCTATATTAAAATAGTAATCCAAATGAGAGTACTTGCTTGAATACTACATGTTTTGCTTCCCTTTACATCGAGGAATAATGACGGATCTTGTGCTAGTTTTGAATGAAAATATCAATTGGGGAGTGGATTTACATAATAAAATTAATAGAGCATGGAAAGCTTTCAGCATCGCTTTCTGATTTTTCTCAGTGTGTCACAGAAGTTATATTTAAAAAGACAGATGATTACAAGTTTGTTTAGGAAAACAAATCCTCTGGGCTGCATGTATGAGATCTTTACATTTGACAGCTGGCCCAGCTCACAAAACTCTCAGGTTCCTCCTTTTCTGTTCCTATAAAGAAAATCTGTAATTGTGCAGAGTGCCACATATAGGGCAAAATGTCATAATTTTCCCCCTTTTTCACATTCACTAGCTTGGTTCTCTCCATCTAGAGATGCCCTTCTCAGTTATGCTCTCTGGAGTGCACCCACCAAAGAGGAGATGGAATCAGACATCTATTATCCAGTCCAACACAAAATTGTATTTCTTTGCGCTTATTGCAGGAAAATAACTTAGATCTTTACACCATAATTAACCCCTGGTTAATCATTTAATGGTTGTCTGTGTCTGGCCTTTGTGTTCCAGTAGACTAAACCTAGCAGTGTCTTTTTCCAGTGGTGCAAGCCAAGAGATCTTCTTCCAGAATCTGATGGGAAAGGCACTAATGTTAGAGTTGAAGGACCTAGGTCTGGAAAATCTGCTTTCTTGTGGATCATAAGGGGTATGTCACTTAGCTACAGATTCCTTACCTCCTCTCAGAGCTGCAACCATTCATCTTTACAGTGAGCAATAACAGTTTTTTTTTTCATAACCTTCGAAAATCTTCATACCCAGAAACCTGTGTCTCTCCATGAAATGGAAAGGAGGTTCCTTTTGTTGAGCGAATTGGCTGAACAGTGAACTGGCTAAGCCTCAGGAGAGAAAGACCAAGGGAAAATAGGGAGGAGAAGAGTGGTTTCAACATCAGAGATGGTGGTTTGTCACACTTAGACCCCTTCATTTATTCACCATTGCATCACAGTCCTTCCGGAGAAAGCTGTAAAAGTGATGTCTGGTCCTGTAGCCAAAATCTGTTTTATATTCATGCCTGCTGCCTGTTTTACACTTTTCTTTCATTATCCTGTAATGTTGCCATTTTTGGATTAGTGTTGAGTTTCTGTCTGTGGCCTGCTTCTCGCTCTCCAGATGGGGATATTAGGTGAGCTTTCTGCACTCCTTTGAGACTGAGCCTCTCTGGTTTGCATTCAAATCACTGTCTGCTTTATGAACCCTGTTTTAAGGCTTCTAAGAATTCAATTTGAGCTAAGACCAAAGAGGATTTACTAATTTTGAGGTAGGGACAAGTCTGCAGTTAGCTACTAATGGAAACTTCGTGCTGCCCTAAGGGCAATGAATCAAGGAAGGTTCAAGTTAAAAGAAAAATGTTTCAGGGTCTGTAGAAGAGTGAAAAAGTAGTTTCCTAGATCCCACTCTCTTTTGTGATAAATCAGACAGGCAATTTCTGGTTGGTTTCCAGTATTTCCAGTCATGTCAATAAGGACCTACGTAATACTCAAATCTGTTTTGTTATTTTTACATATAAATTCCATTTCATAACAACAATAATACTTTCCAGGCAGCTCATTTGAGGATGATTACTCTTATTCATAGGTAGTAAAATTCACTTGGTCTCATTATACAATTCAAGGTGTGTGAAGCAGACAATTGCCTATAAACATGCTGCCTGATGGGTGTTAATGTTTCATTATATTTACTGTTTTCTTTTCATGGCTTCAGGTAGCATGACAAACTGTTTCCCCAGGAATAAAATTTGGAAAATCTTTCACTTTTTCTTGGCAGAGCATTCTTCCTAGTTTGGCAGTTCATGTGCCTCAGAGATTCTCTAAAAATTGAAGAGAATATCCTCATCTTCACACTTTGGCTAGAGGTTTTACAGTGTAAGAAAAACATCCGATTTGTTGGTTTATGTGAGAGAGAGTATCTTTACAGAAATGCATAATTTATGCCAAAGTGGTTTAACTTGTATGCTTAAATTAGGCACCTAACTCTGCTTAATTTCCCAAATAATGTCCCAGTTTGCTTAAGTGCATGTGCTGGAGTGTTTTCGTGAAAAGACAAGTGATTTTGCACTTGTTCATAAATGAGGTGATTATCTAAGTTCTTGAGTAGATCAGCCCCTTAGAAGCCAGAGACACTCAGCTAAAAAAAGAGCCCTCTGCTTATCTGGCTGGGTTTGAATTTAGGAGTCTGGATTAAGAAATCCATGGCTGAACATTTTGACCATCATGTTTTCAGTGCTTAGCAGTGACAGTTTTAATTATTATAATTATTAATACAAAAAAAAAATACTTGACTGCTTCTTCCCCACTCTGCAGTCATTATCAAGAGGTTCAGTGTGTCTATACTTATTTGGAAATGGAAAGATTACCCTAATAGATGAAAATCGAAAACCTCATACATTTTTATGCCTGTTTAGAGGGTCTACCCGATCCTGTCTGGCTATTGTGAAAATGTAAGTAGTAATAAGACTATGAATGTGGCTGGCCAGCTGTTTTTACCTTCTGCAACACAGAACGTTTACAACAAGGATCTAAGCAAAATGAGTCAGACTGTTATATGAGAGGTTCCTATAATGACAGACTTACAGTGGTTTTGACATTTTGTGGTCGGTGCCCTCCATCCAGGATGCAGGTACTGTCACACAGAACATTGTGAAACCCCGAGATATCCTCTGTTAATTTCTATAAGCAGGAGTCTTAGACTTTTACATCACTTACATCTTACACTCTTATATCTTGCTTAATGGAGTGCTGTGTTCTTTGGGAAAATGGGGCTGGGAAAGATTTCTTGAGTCCCTGAGTGTCCTGTCTGTTGCTTGCTTTGGCAAGCGTGTGCTATAATCCCATTCACAAATAGTTAGGTTGTCTTGCCTCCACTGGAAGTCTTCCAGAATCTTGGTCTTCTTGTTATTAGAAACCACCTAATTAGCTTCCTAATTTTGCTGGTGGCTGATTTACACAGATGATAGTTTTGGGGCTGATAGCGCCTTTCCATTTCATACTTGCTGCTAATGCCCTTTTGCTTCAGGCTTCTTCCTTGAGGTGTTTTATCTTCCTGAGGTATTTAGAAAAAGCATTTGTATCACTTTGGCTATTTTGTAAAGCGCTTTTGGATCTATCCCCCTAGCGAATCTATCCAACTTGTCTACCTCTTCTCCTCGGCTGTGATCTATAGTCATCTGAGCTGCCCCTTACCTCTTCTTTTCATCTGCTCCTTTCCGGCAGAACTTTTTTGTGAGACGGATCATATAATCTAAACCTCATCTGGTCACTTTCTACCGAAGCTTAAATAATTGAAATGTCAATAACATACCATTTAAAATCTATTCTACTTAATCTCCCAGAGTGGTGTGTTGGCAGATTGTGAATGTCACACTACTGATGAGCAAAGGACTTGGATAACTATGAGCTTCTAATCAAGAAATTCATCTAAAATTGTATATCTGCGTAAGAAATGCTGGCACAGAAGGGTGAAGTACTCACTAAAAGTGGTTGAGCCTAAAGTGATTACTAAAGCAATTCAGGGCATCAGGGACTCCACAGAATATAGGTCTCCACAATGATTCAGCCCTTGTAAGTCTGTCTGAGTCTTCCCTGCTGCAGTGCTCCCTACCAGAGGCAGTGTTGCAGCATCCTCCTGTAGTTTATGCTCACTGAGCTGATTTCAGGAGCAGCAGGGAGACCCAGGACTTTCCCTGCTAGCTGAAAATTATCCTTTTGGATTGGGATGGCTGCGCTGTTGTCAGTGTGCTCTTCCATGTGTATGTTAGTCCTCTTGGTGAATCTTCAAAGTAACAAGTCTTGAAGCCATGGATATTCACATCTCAGAATTATTGTCTCAAGGTATCTGCAAATTCAGATGGACACCACCATATCAGTTGCATTCAGAATATATTTTCAGGTTTTTATTTTCAGTCGCAAGGTATTAGATGCCAGCCAGACACTCAGTAATGCTATTCTAAGATTTTACAGTTTATTCTAGTGATTTGAATAATGACTAGAATAACAGTTTATTCTAACCATTTGAATGGCACATCAGCATGGTAACTGAGAATTTATTAATAATGCTTAGAGCTTACACATTACATTTCAAAGAAACTTACAGACAGTAGGTAATTAATAGCCTGATGCCACTGATCTGTCTATAAACTTCAGTTCCTGTCACAAACCTTATTTCTTGTGAAGTGCAGTTATGGTGGCTGAGATCTAAAGCACAACTTTGCAGAAGATCTCAGATGTCTCTGAAGACTTTGACTGTGGTCTTATGAGAGCAGGGTTCCCAAACTTGGAGTTGTTGTCCTCTCTCTGGCCATCAAGCAAAGGGAATGCTCCTTAGTAGTTTTTCTGTCTTTGAGTAATACCTGTCATAGGCAGTTTATTCCCCGCTGCCCGAAGAGGAGCAAGCTCCTACCACAGGAGCCTACAAAACCCTGCATAGGACAGTGAAGTTGCTGCTTGGCAACTGAGCGTTCAAAGGCCCGAATGCTTCCTTCTGTGCGAGTGGTTTTTCAGCACAGACCTTCTGGCACCCTGACAATCATCCTAAAACTAGGCTGCTGCCCATTCTGCAGCAGGACTTGCTTAGGGCAGAGATATGCCTGCCACAGAGCAGATGAAGACCTGAGCAGCCGTGTGTTCCTGCTCCAGGGCTAGACTCTTGTGGCAAGCAGACAGACCGTCTGAGAGGTGGGTGTGGGTGGTGCTGGGGTAGGGAGGGTGTCCGTCATGCAGTACAAGTTTAGTACAGTCGAGTACAGACTAAATTTTGGAGTCCAGAGTAAGGAGGGCTGCTTCCAGTGCCAGAAGGAAGTGGCACAAATGGGTTGTGGTAGAATGGTACCTTATTCCCAGAGTCAGAATCTTTCCAGGATTTATCAGCAAAATGAGAATTGGCTCAGTCAATATGTGGATGGGAGATGTCTGCTGACACTTATGAGTTACTGGCATCAATAATTTGCAGTCAAAGGATCAGAGATTCAGGCCAGGTATTTTAATGCTGCTTATTATTTTCCCAATTGTTTCAGGGTGTACCTGTCAGAGGTTAAATCTTGCCAGCATGGTTCATAGGCTTTCTGATGACCTTGTCAACTGAATGTGGGTTATCCTTTCCATGCTTAAGGATTTACTTTGCTGGTCTGATCATTCCCCTTACTAAATACTCTGTAGTTACTTGATATAAATATTCACGTTTAAAGGTAAGGTAGGTGTTCTACCAAAGATCACACAGGAAAACTATAGAAGAGTCAGAAATGGTAACGTGGAGTCTTTCCTTAGGAGCAAGATTCACTTTATCCTGTGCCTTAAAATGTTGTAAATAAGTAAACCAAGTAAACTTACTAGCTGTTAATGAAAAAGTATTCTAAATCACAAGTTAAATAGGTACTTTGCAGTTACCTTTGACCATCATAGATGGGATAAAAAAAATCTTTTAAAAAATGTTAGAAAATAGCTTAGCACACTTGATTTCTTAAATGCAGAAGGAAATGTCATTCTTGCAGGCTCATGCTTGTTCATCTGGTTATTGCTAACGCAAATTGCCAGTAGAGAATGAATAAATCTGCACTGCAATTCTTGAAATTGATGCAAACAGTAAATTTTTTTTGCAAATATATCTATCCACTTCAGTCCTGTAATGCAGAATGCTACTTTCTTACTGAAAGACTTGATAGACATTAGGTTATCACAGATGGAATATCAAAATGTTATTTCTTAAAAATTGTGCAACCATTTTTGCTAGGTTCTCACTGAGTGTGTAGAAAGCAGAATTTAATATCTGTACATGGTTTGGGAAGACGGAAGTTGTACTTGGGGGGAAAGTTTCACTCCTGATCAGAGAGGGTAAAGACGAAGCACTCAGCAAAATAATTTAATAATGGATCATTCTGTTCCTCTCCTGTAGCAGGAGACAATTAGAAGAAAACATAATGTGGGGGAAGGGAAAAGAAAACAACACTATAGAATTAGTGAGCTGAACAATATCCTCTCTTGCATTTCAGAGGGAGGATTGGAGAGAAGTTGACATTTTAATATTTTCTAAATTACTCTGCAACATGTTTTCTGATGAATCTAATCTGGCGCCTCTTCCAAATTGATATTTCATCCAAGAATGTTTGGGCAAATATGTTATTAAGCCGGTAATTTAGATTTAGCAAGTTTTATATTTCAGTACATTTAAAAAAAGACAGCCTAATTTCCAGAGTTAAAGGAATAGGGCTCATTATTTCCCATGCATAGAGGTAAATTGGTTTACTAGCAGAACTACGTATTGATTTTCATCCTACATCTCAATATTGAATGTTGTTTACACTAAAAGATGCAAGAGGGAGAGTGGGTGCTCAGGAGGCAGGAGACATATGAAAAGAGGTTTTTGATTGTGGGAGTAACGTTCCTACGCTACTGATATCTCTGATAGTGACTCACAGTTGTTGTGGTCACTGTTTGAAAGCCAATAACAAACAAAAGAAAATGGTTTGTTTCAACTGTTCTTGGTAATTCTCAGTAACTAGTGAAACCACCAGCTCTTCAGATTTCATCTGGAGCTCTTACATTTTGGCACGTGAGCCTTGTTTTCTGGGCCACTTTGAGAAAACTCCTGATTGAACAAAAGTGAATTGCATAAATGCTTCCCATCTCTACACTTCAGATGACTTTGATGAAATCTCTTCTCAAAAGTAACTTTGCTATCAATATTCATCCCCTCATTCATTACAATAACCTATCAGGGGACCTTCGACAGATCACCCATCTTGTCATCTTGGCCAGTCGTGTTTTGCAATATTTCTGGTAGTAGCAGCATATTTTGTAATCTTGAGGAACCTGTTCAAACCTGCTGCAAGCTGTATGGCTGCTGGAAAGTGTAAGGAAATGGGTGAATACTTCTGTTCTCCCTGGTAATTTAGAAGTGTTGATGAATAATACTTCAAGTCATAATGAATGTTGGAGTCTGTTGGTTTTGATTGAAGTTTAAAATAAGCTGTCTGCTAGAACATATACTGCCTTACTTTTTTATAAATCACAAGTTTAATATTCATTTATAAACATCCATCTGCATATGATGAGAAAATTTACTTGTGAACAACAGATATAATTCATCACCATTACAATCTCACCAGCTCTATTTGAAATTAAGTTTTGAATTTGAGCTTAAACTCACTCAGATGATTTCTCTGCAGAAATGATCTTAAGCTCTGCTACTTACAGCTAGCAAGCAACACTGCCTTCCAAGAGTTGATGTTGATGCAAGAAGTAGAAACATTCCATTTTCTTTTCTTTGTCCTCCAACACATTAGATTACTTGGCACTTGAGAAACTACAGTGATTTGGTTCTTCGGGACAGCTGCTGAAGTGCTCAGGTCAGAAGGGAAGTGGGCATGGTATTTTGGATACATGTGGGACTTTTTATAGAGATTGGCTTAGTGTTTTTGTATGTCAGTGGCTGGTAGAGGAATGTAGGACTGTAAGAAAGTTAGGTTATATAATATCTGATTTAAAGTTACCTACATGCTGGCTGTGCCTTTTGAGGCATTTGCTCATCAAGGGGAATTTGAAACCCATTGGCTGACAAGAGGGAAAATATATTTAAAAAATTGCTGAGAGACTTAAAATCAATCTGCTTTGCACCAGGTTAACTTGTTGCTAGATAAGCTGTCCTTGTTTAATTACAGAGAAAGCTAAATTTTTCGAAGGCCTGCCCATTCAGTGTTTACTTGACTTGTCTACATTTGATGGAAGAGAACTAGGAATTTATTAGGCATCGACAAACGGAGTAGGCTGAAGGATTTTCTCCAACAGTGGGCAGAGCTCAGTACAGCATAACATCAGGTTTTGTGTATCCAGAGTCAAACACATTTACTATTACAAAGCAATCAGTCATTTAATTACTGACGAAACAAAGCAGAAAGCTCTTAAATGTACCACAGCGTATTAATCTTTTCTTCTGTCTGTTCACTCTTTTGTCTTTGAGCCAGACGCACTGTATGTCTTCTTTGTCTGGTGCATACCCTTTATTTATATTGTAGTCCTAACACTGTTAATCTGCTCAATAATTTATAAGACAGCTGACCTCAACATTAGGTGAGCTATTGAACAAACATCAGGGAGTGTTAAATTCAGTTTAGGCAGTGTAGTCTGAAAACCCCTCAGAGTCCATAGACTCCACTAAGTGCACAAAATGCGTGGAGGGAATAAGCACACCTGGGCCTCGCACATCCTTGTCTTCTGTCATTACCCAGTTGATAAATATTTAAATCACAGACTTAGGTGGGTGGACCACTTTTTGTCCTATTGTCTCCTCTTTCACTTCTGTGGCTAAAGGTATAATCTTTGCACACAAACCCTGTTTAAGTACTCTGTTACTAAGGAAACAAACTTGTCAAGCATGGACCATGTGGGAATAATGGTGATTTATTTAGAAAAGGAAAGGTTTGTCATTTTAAGCTCACTACTACAAAATTGCTTTTTGATTACCTTCAAGCTTATTGCATTGTCTTGTCACAATAAACTATGGGAACAAGTGGAAAGGTTAATAATTGTGGGCTTTGTTCTTGTCAGTTATTCTGCAAAAGATCATACAGGAGACCTGCACCCTTAGCTCAAAAAAACAAATTTCAGTAGGACTGGAGCAGGATCCTGGACTCCATTTTTTTGTTGTTGTTATTATGTATTTGTTTCCTAGCTGCTTCCAAAGGCAGCATGGCTGAGATGCACAGATTTGCAGACCGGATACGAGGATGGACTCTGTGATACACTGCTAAGGGTAGGCAAGATTGTTTACACATATTTTTCAGAGTGGGGAAAGGAGAAAGGTCTGAGCAGGATAGGAGAAAAAACAGGAGATTTGAGAGTGCTTTGTAAGGTCTAAACTGTAATTTTTCTGAGCCACATCATTGAAGGTTCCTTGTTTGTTAGGAAACATCAGGTTGGTTATTTTATTTTATTTTATTTTATTTTATTTTATTTTATTTTATTTTATTTTATCAGGAAGTCCGTTTAGATCCCGATAATCAGATAGAAAAAAGTTCCGAATAACTTCAGTGTGCTTTGAGCTAGGTGTAATGTGCTTTTTGTCAGGATAAACTAATATTAAGCCAAGAACATTCTCCTGGAGAAAGTGGATCGTCTTCTTGCCCAGGGGTGTGTTCACCAGGAAGCACTGTTCCACTCTGAGCTGCCTGAAGACGAAAGAGTTAAATTATTTGAGGAAGAATAGACCGAGAGGTTCAAGTTGTTGTTGAGTTTGGGGGTACTTTAAGGAACAATTGGCATTAACAAATCACCCTAAAGGCTTCTGTATTTTCACAGTGTGACAAAAATTTAGCATGATGGAAAGTATTTGAAGTGGCAGTTTATTAGAGCATAGTCATTTTTATGGTAAAGTTTTGAGGAGAAACCCAAAACTGTTAATAGTGAATACTTTTGAAAATGAATAGGGTTTTGGGGTTTTTAGGGTGAAATGATGACTCCTTTTGAAATTTTTATTGAAGTAGCTTTAAGAATATTTGAAATCAAAATTAAATGTTTCACAGGACTGAAAGGGAGTTTATCTATAATTCACATGTTGACTTTCTACTCTTACCTGGATTTGCAAAACTAAAAAATCTTGAAGTATTTCCCAGTAGAGGAATAATACTTCCTACGTACTTCTTCGAGATCTTGCCACTTTCTGTCAGTAACAGCAGTCTTTCCTGGTTTCCAGAAAACCCTGAAGGCTGATTGGAAAAGAAGAAAAATCCTTGCTAGTATCCATCTACAGACTTTTCCCATGTGAGATTACTTGCCTCACATTTTGCTAGAAAATGAATAATACAGTAGTAAAGGATGCAGCATAAAGTATTTATGGCAAATTAAAACTCGTCTCCAGGACAATTTCGGTAATAGGGACACGGGCCACACCTGTTCTATTCTTCACTACAGTGAACTTTTGAGGAATTATTTATCAGTGTAAGTTATTTTCATTAGCTACAAATAGGAATGAAGAATAAATTGATCACAACATAACAGGAGTTTTATGTTGTAATTATGACCAATTTGGTATTATTTGCTGCATTAGAGTCAGGTCTGGTAGTGCTTATACTTAATGAGTGGGTTCATGCCATTGTATTGTGGAATCTATATTAAGACATTATATTGAAGCTAATTAATGAATGCATTGAGGTTTGGTCAGTATTTTTTATGCAACGGTGATGTCAGACACTAGCATATATTTATTTGTAATTTGGGAAGGACTAGAAGTATTCTATGATGCTCCGTGATATATCAGCTGCCCTGTTCTGCAGCCCTTCTTTACCTATTGTTCAGGATCCACATTTCTAAAAAAGGACTTAAAAATATGATTATTTGACTCAATCTTTTGAACTTTTGTATGTGTCTTCTGATACCAGACTTCAGATTAAAGGCCCTGAGTGACGGGCCTTTTTGGTACTTGAGAACTATTGGTCTGAAAGCTAGAACCAGATGAATAATTGAATTTTCAAGTTTCCCCTGAACAGAAGAAAGGAAGAATTACTTAAAAACAACTGTCAGGTTAGCCAAATAATTTACATTTTTTTAAACTGAAACAAAGATAAATTTGTTCTTGAAAATTCAGTTTTAGAATTAAAATCAAAAAGTGTCATTTTGAGGTGGATGATTAGTACAATTTAGGATTTAATTCTGGACCTTGGTGGTTGTGATCTCCTTGCATTATGAGAAGAACAACAGAGGCAAAAGGGATGTGGGAACTTAGGAGACAGAGGCTCATTCCACAATTGCTTCACACTGTAGCTGAGTACCAATAAATTTCTTATTTTCATATCTTGGAAAGTATGGTTGACAGCTGATCACAGTAGTAAGAGACTCTCATGCTACCAAAGCTCTTCCATGTACTGCAGCCTTTATCTCTGGTGGTACCACTCCCATTGCTAGGGTGTATCAGCTTCCTAGCTCTAGCACATGCACTTTTCCAGAGGCCTCTTTTCTACACTTACAGGGAGAAAAGGCATTCTGTTCTCTCAGGAAGTGGCTAAAATAGTTCTCCTGGGACTGGGACGCCATCTTGAGAAATGTTGCTGTTACAAGAAGATTTTTCTGCAGTTCTTCTCCTTTCCTTCTGGAGATAAGACCTTCTTTCCATTTTTTCCTCTTTCCAAGAACGTACGTCTGACTTTTCTTCACAGCCATGGGTAAACAATGAAATCAGTCTTTTTCAGACTTCTGGTCAGGCCTGGATGTTTGAATGTGCAGCCATTCGATTCTAAACAAAGAGCTTTAAATGGAAACCTGAGAAAACAGAATCTTCTGCTGTCAAAAAAGGAACACAATCTTTCATTTGTTTACCCCATATTCTACCTAGAGGTGACTACATCTTCCAGAGAGGAGTCTCTTCAGCCTTTGGCCATGCTCCCACAGCCTGGGAAGAACTGCTCAACTGCAATAGGAGCTTCCATTTAAGAAGAACGTCCAAGCAAAAGGCACCGTAGGTTTGTTAGAGGGATACCAATGAATGGTTGAATGATTATGTAACTTGAGATTTTTTTTGTGGTTTTGTTTATTCAAAATGCTTTTGAATATATTTTTATTTTGGCATATGGATGTTAAATGCACTGTGGCAATCAAATGCTAAATCTTGTAACTTTGCTTTAAAATGCACTGACAGAGGTGATGGTAAGGAATAAAAAACATTTAACTGTCATGCTTGTGGGCCATACTATAAAAGCCATCTTGCTACTGCGGCCAGCTATCAGTCTGCCTGCCCTTCAGTCTGCTCAATCAATACTTGTATAAATATCTTTTCCCAAGAGATGAACACAAGACACTGCCTTGTTCATTGCTGGAAGTAGTGCCAGTGAGCCGTGACAGCAGGGCGAGGACAGTGGCCTTCAGAAAAAGTCACCAAAGCAGAGATTCTTGAACCATTTATACATTTTCACCAAGGAAATATTATTTTGCACTTCCATATGCCCTTTGTAACAAGCGTAGCATCTACCTGCATTAAAAGCCAGAGCACATTTCAGTAAAAGAACACAATGAAAAGGATTAACGTTACTCACTTTGATGGAGGAAGAAACTCCTATTTCTAATCTTCATTTTGTGACAGTGCGATTGATTTCTTCACTGTGTGATGTGGGGCTGGCATTGCTCCTGAATTCGCCTGTATTGCCTATAGCTCCCACTGCTCTAATCTCTTCAGGTTACTTTGCAGCTTGATTAGGTCCTGCTGTGTGTGTGTTATACCTCCTCAGCAGAGCTGTCACCTCTACATTTGATCACAGTTGAATTCCAACTGTAAGGAACACCCAACAAAGTCATGTCATGTAGGGAACAGAGTTGTTTGGCTTCCTGTTACTATAGCTACGATGTCTAAGAAGCCTTGGGAAACCCTGGCTGGAGTTTAGCAGGATGTGACATTGCTTAAAAGTGACTACATTGTAAGGATTAAAGTAGATCTGTGAACCCCTAGTGATCCCATCAGCTTTAGTCTGAGAGTCACTGTTGAAAGGGGCAAGCGTCCAAATCTGCGAATCCTATAAGTTTCCTGTATTTCACTTTAATTTTTACATGTAATTCATTGTGTGGTAAAGAGTACCAGGAAAGGGCAATATTTTCTACTGATAATTTCCTGCCTTATGTTCAATATCATCTCTTTAATATGGGACCAAGGACATGTTCTGTTTTCACTTGTCATTAAGGTCTTCATTCACTTTTTTGAATTCCCTCTGGAGCCAGAGGCAGAAATAAGCAGCTACGTAGAGCGATTCATCCCACTCATTTTAAGACTGTGAAATCTTTTGGGGAGGAGCCTATCATCTTTGGTCTAAGTATAGTGAGAGCCTAAACAACTAATTTAGACTTGGTGCCCTGCTGAAGGTAGACTGAAAATATAAGGTGAGATAAATCCTGCATGGGGTGGCTACGCTAGCTGACCAGTCAGCAGTTTCATCAACAGGAGCCAAATCCTGCCCTATGCTGTTTGGTGCATGCCTTGCTCAGAGGGGCAGTGTGTGGCTTTAGCAACCTGCTTTTCAGTTTGCTCTCTGACGGCAATAGTGTTGTTTGCATTCAACCAGTTTAGCTTAAATATTGAAGGATTACTTTTTCTTCTGTAATTGGACATTTAAGTTCCTTGTTCGTGTGGTACAGCTCTGTGCTGGAACCTTGCACCTTTTCAGAAGCTGATTCAACGTTACACTGCATATAAAATCACAGGAAATATAGTTGGAAGCAACCATGAAAGCCCTTTTTCCTGCTCCAAGAAAAGACCAACTATATCTAGAATTCAACAGATGCTATCAGCCAAATAAGAAATTAGAATACTATCACTGCTCAAGGTCTTGAATAACATAACCGTATGAAAGCATTGTGACTGAATACCCATGGGAGGCTGGCTGGGAGCTCAGCTGGGCTCCATAGGAGCTTACGTTCTTCTTTGAAAACATATGTTCTTTTCAAGTTTCTCTGATTTTCAGAGCCATAAATTACTTTTTGGGCCTTTCTAACGTTAAAATTGTTGCCTGAAGACCAAAAGTAATTTACTGAAAAATAAAAAAGTCCATCTTCATGAAGTGAGCCTCTGTAAATATCTTAGATGTAATTTCATAAAGGTAGATGGCATCATTTCAATTTTTCTCTGCTCAAGTGGCAGTAGGCCCAGCAGAGTGAACAAAAGGGAGGAGATGGGATGTCTTACAAATAAATCCAATTAAATTTCTATATGTCAATCGATTGTATTTTATTTACCCAGACATAAACCAGATTCTGGATAATCAAAGCTTTGGTTTGCTGCACTGTATTCAGTTATTCTCAACAGGTTGTATTGTGGGAGGCAGAGTGTATGCGAGCTTATTTTGTAACCCATTTTGTTTTCCTCCCAAGCCAAGCTAGAGTAAATAGAAGAAGTTTGGTGTTGCCGAAAGGTATTCTGTTAGGATTATTCATCCTACAGCACACTGTTGTGACTGCCATTCGGGGTACACCAGGGTACTTCAGAAGCACAAACAGTAAAGTCCATGTTAGGAATCCTCTGTTAGGTTTGAATGTTCAGTAGCTTAGATATCTAATATTTTTAAGTGGCTGTAGCAAAAGTTCTCAGGGGGGCACGTGAGAAAGGCCAAGATGAAGTTCTGAGATTTGCTGTTGCTTTTTCTCTGCTACTAGTTTAATACTTTGCATAAAGAGACTTTGTTTTTAAGAACCATATTTGTGCCTTCTCCCTTAAGGTGCAAATTTAATTCTACTTTAGGTAAGAGTTACCTTGTAGCTGAAATCAGAACCTTTTTTGCTTCTAATACAATATGTGTGGTGGGAGGAGGGGAGGAGAGCAGGGGCTAGGAGGATTGGCAAGGCTGGAAATGGAGCAGTTCTGATGTTTAGTTCTAAATCATCTGTGATGGTCTGAATGGACAGATCATAAAGATCTTAATTTCCAGATGATGTCTTTTGTGATGACTCAGCTGATTAACAGGATCACATAGATTGATACCAGCCTGACAGCTATTTCATGAATAATTTTCCTGAGATTTTTAACCCTATTGCTGCTGAAGGTCAGTATTTTAATGCAACTTTTTTAGTTTGCAAGAAGTCTTGAAACGACTGTTATCTACTTCATAAGCCTCACATTTTTCTCATCTCCTCTGCCTCTCCTTGCCTACAATATTAGCCTATTCTAAGGGGCTATTTTTCTTGGAAAGTACACAGGACATTCTCATTTTGGAAATCAAGCCTTTTTATGTTATTTTAACGTCTTCCCTATATTTCTCCTCTTCAAACACTGGGAAAAAGTCCTTCACCATTTTATGACAAAGCAGCGAGCATTTCCTGTATGGTAAGTGGAGTCAGCACGCAAATAAACAGAGCAGTCTCATTAGTGTTTATTGTCAACTGTCAGTGATGGCTGACAGTTGCAGCTTTGTATATTATAACCTACTTTATTCAGCAAGGGTAAGTTAGGATGCAAGGGCTATTCCCCGTGCTGCTTAAAAAGTGCCAGGACATCTTTAGCTTCCAGCTGGAAGAACCACCAGAGACTAGCAGGAGGAATCTTAGTTTAAACACCTCATTTGAAGGTCAGAACCTCTAACAGTGTAGCAGAAGTACATTGCAGTGTCAGCATTGGTTATGAGCCCAGAGCCTAATGTAGGGCTCAAAACCATGACCTTCTACACCAGAGGCAAGAATGATACCAACTGAGCCCATCTGACATTAATTAAACCCTCATTAAAAAGGAGGGCTTTTTTCCTGGTTTGAAATGTGATTTCCTCTGCAAGGTTTTATCATGCATATTTTATTACGAATTTCAGCATGTGGACTATAGACCCTGTTCTGATCTTTTGGAATCACTGTACGTGGCATATGTTTCATGCAGATGGGAAACAGAAAAGAGAGGAAAATATACATATTCATTTGTTTTAGTTTGTAAGATAGGTGGCTATGTTATGACATTCAAGAGCAGTTTAAAGGGTGAATTTTATTGTCTATTACCACATACTGATAAGGGGAAATATTCCATGTAGTACTAATGAGGCATGAACATATGAATTCTGCAAGATTTAAGTTACATGTGAGTCCACAGGATTATCCAGAGTTTGAATATCACCTGGCAATAGAATCTGGGAAAAGTCCCAAGCCTTTTCTGCTTGTTCTCATGAGCTCCTCACGAGCCTGTTTTACCTGCAATATAACACACATTCTCCTTTAAACCCACCAAATCTTACAGTAAGTACAAGAAAGCAGCAAGGCAAGGTTCAATGTTACCACCTTCATTGCTAACAATATCTAAATGATTTATCAGTATTACCGAGGCTCTTTTCAATCTGATGCTGCAGGGATTGGCAGTGTCTGGCTGTTTGAGTAATGTCTAGGGGTTTGGATGTTTGGGATACTCTTAGTTTTGCCATTTATTCTGTATTTAATCCAATTTCCCCATCAGTAAGAAAGAGGGACAAGTCTTGAAACAACTTCATAGCCACACAGTGCTTCACATCTTTCAGAGTTAATACACAGTAGTTCAGAACTGAAGTGCTGCCCAGTGGAGCACCCTTCCCTCCTGCTTTGGTCACTGAGTTACAGGACTTTCTCTTGCAAACGCTGACTCAAGGTCTCTGACACAGCTGAGCCGTGTGAATTCTTTCCAGCAGAGGACAGCACTTATTCCAGCAGTGCTCGTGGGTTTACTCCTTAGCTGGGTCTGGGGTGTGAAGAAAGCTTGTATGCCTCTGATGTTTTGGTGTCTACAGAAAGCACGTGTCATAACTACAAAAGCCCTAAATAAATAAAAAATAAATTTCCCCATATCAGCTAATACTCCTTTTAACAGCACTGACCTCATCAATCTTTCTTTTGCTTAGATTTTTTTTACATATTCCTCCCTCCTAATCACAACTTCTCCGTTTCAGATACTTTTATATTTTCCTCACTTTTAATGACACACTGAGTTCTTCCATTCTAGTAGGCAACTTAAAGTCAAACTTCTGCTTCTGTCTCTTTTTCTGAGAAGACAAGATTCATCACTCGGGATTTCTTGACCCCCCAAGGAAAGAAGCTGATCTTTCTTCCCAGCTCTGTGGGGATCCCTAATGCCAAGACACACTTCACTGGGTAATCAATATAAATAAAAAGCAGTGAAATGTCTTTGTTGTGAAGCAACCTCTTTGCATTGCTCGTGAGCTCATGCAGAGGGCACATCCCAATCGCCAGCCTAACTGAGCAAGTAGCAACACCATCGATTCAGAGTCCATCTTACTTCACATCCTCTCCTGCACATCGATTCACCCTTATTCCCCTTCTCAGCTTGTCCCCTTTGGTCAATTGATTAATCATCAATATTACTCACCAAAGGCAGCTACAATTAAACAGACATTAGATGACTTCCCCTCACATTTAATAAGACTGAGCTCAATCAGACACCTAATACTTTGCCTTCCTTAAAAATTTTTAACGAATATCAAGTTGAAATGAAACACTGTAAATCTGGTAGAGCAATTGATCATTGAGAGGAAGAAATACACAAAGATTCAGACTACAGAATTTCCAGACAATGAGTCTGTCGGTTAGGTTTCTGTCCAGAGGAGCATTTTAGTTCTTGGAATCCCTTTTTATTTAATATTGCAGTGTTACATAATATAGCATTGTATAATACAATCATGATATTAATCACATCACCCACAGCCTCTGTATTTGCAAATCATTGTGTCAGCACACATGACAGCACGTATTTTAATATCAAGAGTCTGTGCAAAAGTGACACCAGTTTATAAAGATGTACTTGAAGTAGCTTCAAACTACCTAGTCCTCTCCAATTAACGACATGCATTACTAGGAAAGTCAGCACCTGCTACAAAACCCTGCGGAGAAGCTGGATAGTTGAACATTTTGTTAAGCACTGACTTTTGTCATTTTGCACCTTCGTGCTATTGAGAATTTGTCTGTGAGCTGCTGTAACTTAGACCTGTATGGATCTCAGAGCAGTCCAAAAGCAATGTCTTATGATGTAAAGAAACTAGTTCATATAGGGACAGAAATGTGTTTTACGGAACAGAGAGAGGCAAATACACTTGTGAAGACTTAAAATCTGTCAGAGGGGTGGCTGTAAACCGGTGACATCAACCCTACAGCTGTTTTGTCCTGAACAGGGCAGCATTAGCTGGCACAGACTTCGCAGATAACCTTGTTTCATTTTATGGGCTTCCCCTGGACCTATCTCATGGTACTTCTCAAGTCTGATCAAGACTTACTTGTCTGTCTTTCTCCCCTCCATGTGTACCAACCACATGAGTTTCTCCAGCAGGGAGTACTATCAGTTCCGCCACAGGTTGACGTAGCGCTCTGTGAAGGGAGGCCCCTATCATACATTTGCATAGAAAGAAGTACAATATCTCAAGCCTTGACTTTGCACTAACTCATGTGTAGATTATAAAATGCCACTGAACTGCCTTCTGCTCACTGGAAAATGGATGTATTTTACCTTTGCATAGATGCAAACGGATATGTAAGGTGAGGGCAGTGGAAGAGGAGGCCCATTTTGTTCTCAGAGTGTATTTGAATCCCCTGATGCTTCCACAGACTGTTGCAGTATATGGCTCAGTGCAAAACAGTAAAGCCACTAGTCCTCTGCAGATGCTGAAATTGTGCCTGTTTTATTGGAGGGTAGGATTTATCTGTTAAAGTACATACTCAGTTCATACTAAAATACTTGCATAAATGCAGGGAAATAGAAAGAAAAAATTATAGATGTGAAGCAATAGAAAGACTTGTCATTATCATAGCCTGGTAGAAAGTTTCTTTTCTTGTGTGCATTCATCATCTAAAGACTCAATGTTTTTATAAATTTCCTGCCTGGCAAGTTTTCCATCCACAGATTTCTAAGAGGGTTGAAGCTCCAGAACGTATATTTAGTGTCTGCCGACAGGTCCCTAATTATGGCTTGATTAATCACAGCAGTGCCTGCACCTGTCTGTGCAAAACATCTTCATTTTTGCTTTGTGACCCATGCAGGATCTGGGAACGCATGTAACAATGGCTGTGGAAGCACCCAGCTTTGTTTTCTTCCCTACTGTTAGTTCTGCTTCTGTTCTGACCAGAACAAATGATTTCTGTTTTGCGGGAATGGGGGGCTTCTTCCTTTGCTCATGTTTCTGGAAAGGCTGGTACGAACTTGGGAGCTTTTTTCAGGAACTGAAAAGGGCTAAAACCTGGTTGCATTAAGAGTTAATTTTTGTACGCTCTTCCTTCCACAGAAATGGGTTCCCATCAACCCCAGTGACATCGATGGGAAGGTTCACAGGATTTCCCCTAGATATGGACAAAATGCCTTTGTCTTTTGAAAGCCATTAAGTACACCGGGAAACCTCATAGGTCTTGAATCGCTGCAGGCTTATAGGGATATGCAGAACTGTGGCTGTGACTGGTTTTCCTTTTTCAGGAAATGCGATAGATTTTTTCCTTTTGCTTTATTTTGGAAAAGTCTTAAGGAACCATTAAGGGCAAAATAGGCCCTTTTCTAGGGTGTAGGACGGCGTAGTTTGCACAGGACTCAGCTCGATGCCCTGAATAAGGAGAAGGAATTCATAGGGCGCTTGAGGGGAACGTGAGACTCCAAGCCATTTCCTACTGGGAAATACAAAACGCACAGAGAATTCAGTGAACTGACTGTGTTGGGAAGGGACTCAAAGGAGAGGTTAGAGAATAGTTTTCTGCAGAGGGTCCTTTTTTATTTTTCAGAGGAAGACTGAAAAATGAGAGACACTTGGAAGGGATCCAGACAGAACTGAAAAAATTCTTTTTTATACCATTGAGACGGAAAGGCCCAACTGAAACTACTCTTAGCGAGGAATGGGAGCAAAACACATCAGCTTTCATCTAACAGGCTGAGGATTTGCTTTTCAGTTTGGCGGCAACCAAAGAGTAAATCTGGAGGAAATACATTTGGTGTGGATCAAACCAAAGTAGATCTAATGTTTTTAATTCTGAAATGAAAACCGGGAAGTTAATTAGTACGATACAAAGCATTCTTTTTGACGTTGGAATGAAATGTTTTCCTTTCAGGATGTTGTAAAAATAGCCAAAGAAATGAAAGGTTTGATTGACCAAACAGGACAAGCTATGGCATGTCCCTTTTATCCTACATTTTTGAGACCCAGTCTCTTCTCTGCCTGCTCCAAGAAATAAAGGGGTATCGCTCTGTATACCTTGCCTCACGCTAGCAATCTGCTCTTGGAAGGGATGCCTAGTGTGGGTTTTGTTGATGCTGACATTCCCAGGGAGGATGCTGGAACGCCTCTTTTGACTCAGATGCACCCTAAATGTTTCCCCTCCCCTTTCCCATACAAGAATGCCATGACAGAACACTCATGTTTAAACACAAATTCAAATATACATGGAATTACACCAAGCACCGGCAGCTCTACAGCTAGAAAAGTCTCGGTGCATCGATACCTTCATTTTGCAGGAACAAAGAGCAATTCCCACAATAAAACTTACTGCTAGCATTACCTTTGCTTCCAAACATCAGCTGTCATACTTCAGGAAGGGATTTCTGGAGATAGTAAATGGCTGCAGCCAACCCACACTTCAGACATAAAACAAAACATTTCTTTTGTTGTGGCTTTTCTATTTTGGAGAGACAAAGGCACATTGTTATTTGGAATCTGCGAAGCACAGAGAATGTGCTCTGTATAGCAGGAGGCATGGATGCCAGGATTGCCCCAGCTGGCAAACTGAAGGAACAAAAACGAATATAGGAGAAGGGAGGCTTTTTGCGTAGGCAGAGCTGTAGACACACAACTAGAAAGTTGTTACAGTAAAAGTCAATGAAACAATATACAGAAGGAGCACCAAGTTCTGACTGATGGGCTGGAGGGGAAACATCATGGATCTTGAACAGACTGGAGGGAAAGAGGAGGCTGAAGTTGTAGAATAGTAAAGTTGTGAAGATGAAAAGGGTATAGGCAAGGTTTGAGTTGATGTGACTGAAAGAAAGGGTCAAATATTACAGAGAAGAGAGTTCACTAAATCTTACCGGGTTGCCTGTGAGAAGGAGGTGGCAGAAGAATAAAAGGTAGTGCTGACATTGCTAACCTGGGAGAAGGGGAGGGAAGCAGCGAGGGAGGAGAAATTAAGAAAATAATGGAGAAAGGCAGGAAGGGGGAGGGTGGAGGATATAAGAAATAAGGTGCTCAATTTTGTCCAAGTTGCCCTTGAGCTGGCAGGGGGTTACGCTGGATGATGTGCTGAAGAGATTTATGTGTATGGGGTAGGGTTGGAAAGGCAGATTTGTGAGTTGTCAGCATAGAGATGATAGTGGAACAGCAAGAGAGAGCCGTGAGACTGAGCACAGAAAGGAAGAGAAATGAGCCCAGGCCAGGCTCTGGGAGAGTTCCAACGAGGAGGAAGAAGCAACATCCCCGGAAAAGTCACCAGAGAGCAGGATGTTCACCAGGAAGCAAACAGCAGGAGGGACTTAGAGCCTAATTAAGAAATGGCCAGAGAGTTTGGTCTATGGAGGGAGCATGAGCATTTAGAAGTGAATTTTGGGAGAATGAATCAGTGTTGTAGTTATTACTAATTAGTTTTTTATGACATGGGTTTGAGAGAAGGATTGACTTTGGGTCGTAGCTGGAGTTCGTGGATTGCTGTCTAGGCTGGAGCATCCCAGAGGAAACCTGTATCTCGAGTCAAAGAGGCCAAAAGGGAGGGAAGGCAGAGGCAGCGTGAATAAAAACCCAGGAGAAGACAGACTATGGCCTCTTACTGCAGGTCTCCTCCATTTCCTATGAGCATGTTGTCCTACTAATGGACTCCTGTGTAAACTCTTCTCTAAGCCAAGCATCGTTCCGTAGCACAGTTGAAAAATGTCAGTGTTAAGATCTGCACCCTGAGGGTCATTTGCAAATGACAATCAATTGTCATTTGTGAATAACAGATGATGTTATTGCTCTGATTCACTCCATGTACCTGCTACATACAAATATGTATGAAGAACCTCTGGATTTTTTAATATACCCATCTTTTAGTACAGAGTAGCACCCCGTTTTTGAAGAGAAAGATTTTAAGTGCCCCACTTGTATGACTGGGAGAAGATGGTTTTCAAGACAACTCAGGTACCACTTCAAGGAAACGTACACCATGATTTTTTGTGGAAAGTGAAAGCTAGGGAGGGGAGCTTTTGGAGAATCTCATTCACAAGTCCTGATTTTAAGAGGTGCTGAGTGATGCAATTGCTCTGCATGCAGTCAGAACAGTGCATGGAAATCACATAAGTGCGAACAAGATGTCTAGGAAGAGTGAAAAATCCCAGTAGGCACCTCTCCGCATCTTTAGGTACCTAAATACCTTTAACCATCTGGCCTCAGGCAAGAAGGTCTAATAAAATGTTAGGCAGATGTAGTAGGATGGTAATTTGATTTTGGTTAATAGACAGACAATGTGATTTCAGAGCATGTATTTTTTAGCTATTTTCAGTAGGTCTTTTTTATTTGACTTTTATTTTGAAGCTCCTGATTTTAGGCTGTTATTTTAAACCTCTCTCAGCTGGTGACTCTGATTGCTTTTCAAACCTTCTATTTTATAACCTTTGTACTCTTATGCATGAATCTAGGCCAAGTTACCACCTTCTGTTCGCTTTCCAGTGTCTTTGAGGTTTAAAGTAAGCAAAATGCAATTTCAGTCTGCTGGGACTGGGAACCTTGGGAGACACCATTGTTGTGGTTTAGATTTGGGGTTTTTTTTTAATTGGCTTGTATACATTTGGAGGAGTCACCATCGATATGAATTTTTCCCTACAACTATACCTTGTTTACACAAGCACAATTAAAATAAAATGTGCATCGTTTTTTTGGCTGGCTCGGAGCAGGGCTTGCTCTTGAGTGCCAGTGGAAAGCAAAGGTGGATGCTGTCACATAGCAGCAAGAAATTAAGAAGGGAGCAAATTTTACAGCTCTCCTGTGATCATTGTGCAAGGGAGAATTCTCATGAAATGAGAATGAAAATCTAATTGATGGCCTGATTCTCCATGGCTGTGCAGCCATCCTTTCCTTCTCTGCTTCTAATAAATGCTCTCTGCATTCACCCCCACATAGGCAAGAAAAATCCATGTGACCAGATAGGGAGACCTTTAAGAAAAGACCAATATTTGCATATCTATTATGGCTATACTCAGTGTTATACTTGTTTCATTAAAATTTCTATTTGGATAATATGTAAGGTCAATACTGTCACTGTTCTGGAAAATTCATTTATTTTAAAATTAAAGCTAAATGCAGGAAGTGTGATTCTCCCCATGCCTCCACCTGTATAAATCCACTAAGCTTGACAAAGTAAATAAGTGAAAGCAGAATTGGGCCCAACGTGTTTAGAGATGGGGGTCTGCTGTGTGGGAAAAAAGCATGCTAATTACATGAATCCTAATTTTCAGGGTAAATCACTTGGTATAGATGCTCTGAGTTCCTGCTTTTCTATATTCAAGGGATGGTTATTATTTCAGCTGGGTACCTACTGAGGTCCATTAGCTTTTACACACCAGTTAAGGTTGTCAATTGTTGGAATTGAAAATACATGAAGAAATACTTAGGATTACTTAAAAGTACCATGTTTCCCCAAAGTTACCAGCTTGCAAACCTCAAGCAGCCATTTTCAAATAAATTTGCCTGTTGAGAAGGCTGAAGATGGGAGTTCGTATCCCAGAAGAGAGGAAGGGGATAGCTGCTTTCAAAGTCAGGTGCCGGTGGGTTTCCTGGTCTGATTTTGGGCCATTAACACTTTTCAGGGCCTGCGCCTGGCCTGGTCTATGTCTTTCCAGAGTTTGGGTTCTTTTGTGTGGTCAGTTGCTGTTTACAAGTATTGCTTAACGATCCTTCAAATGGCATCTGGTTCAATTCTAAGGAATCAGGAAAGGGGAAGAAATGATCTAGGACAGCTACTATGGAAGTCGCCTTTGAAGTCTTACAAAAATATATTAAAAGCAAAAGCTATTTTCAACATGCACCAAGGGAAAACATGTGTTAAGATGGATCTTTTTTAATTTTACCATTCCTGGTGTAAAATCGTAGCTTTTTAAAGGTTTCATTTTGTATACAAGAAACTTCTATGTGCCTGTTCAGTCCTACTGAAATTTCCAATCTCTTTGTTAAATGACCATGCTTGTTAAATAACCATAAACTGGTTACACTAACTTTCACCCTTAAGGCAGCTGGCTTGAAAGCAATCAGATGGTGTCTGTTACCCTTTTGCAAGGTGGTAGTGGTCTCTCATATGTCAAATAAGCTCAGTGGCTTTAATCCCTGTCCCAGATGTCCACAGCACAAAGAGCAGGATCTCAAGCAATAATCTTTATGTCAGTCTCAACAGACAGAGCCAGAGCTACATTCACCCAGGGGAGCAAGAGGCTTTCTTGTCAGCAAAGATTTTTCCTGCAGCAGAAAAGAAGGAAAATTTACATTAGTGCTTACAGTGCTTGGTCCTTTCTCCAGTGCTATTTCTGAAAATGACTGTCATTTGTAGGTGAGAGACTGGATGAAGTGAAAGTCCACAGCCACCTTTTTCGTTCAGCTTCAGATCCTATGCAGCATGCTGGATGGTATTATTTTTTTATAGGAGGAAGCTGGTGTACAAAGGTGGCATTCATCTCACTGAATTTAAGCATTTAGAAGTTAGCTTTTGGAATTGGTTTCTCCAGAGGGGGAATTTTCTTTCAGACCCTGTGGCAACTAACTTTTAGAGGCTTAGAGTTAGGCCGTGTGAATGCCACCCTGCCTGACAGAAATCTTTATCAGGGCGAAGACAGGAACTGAAGAATCCCACGTCCACAGCTTGGTTGCTGTACGGTTCTTCCCTTATTTAAATTCCTGATCTATTAATGAAACAAAAATGTGCAAATAGCTTCATGCATGTTATTAGTCTGGGGAATTGGGGAATGCGGATGGTGTTAGACTGGGTAACCCATGGTGGCTCTGGCTGTTACATTCAGAAAAGCCACCAGGGTAGTGCTCAGCACCCCGTGTATGTTCTGCAAACTGAAAGAAGTCCAAAGCAGCAGCAGCTTGCACCCTGCCAGTTTTTCTGTGCTGTAGGGATCAGTGACTGGTTTTCTTTACATGAGACTGTGCTGGAGATGAGCCTAAGCTCATCATTCTGAATGTGGAGGTCTTTTGAAAATTCAGATCTCTGTTTAGATCTTGTAATCTGAATGCAATAGTTATGAAACGCAAGGACAGAAATGACTGCTTCAAATGTATTTTTAAAGTGCTGTTAAATGGTCGTTGAATATAACCAGCAAAAATGTTTAAAGAAAATCAAACACAAACATTTGTTACTGAATCGAAATCAGGAGCTTTTTATATTAGGGACATGGAAATTTTCCCTTTTCCTTTAAACATTTTGAATTCTTTCTATCAGCAAAAAGGTTAAATTGGACAACATTTCAACAAAGTGTTTATTAATCTCATGCAAAGAAATGGATTTTGCATCACACGTGTATATATGTATTTATCATCCAGTTAGAACTGATCAAAGTGAGGTTTGTTTAGCTCGGTAAGTGCCAAGATCTAAAAGAGGCCTGAATGATGGTAAAATGATATCATCACTTTAACATCAGTGAGCAGGAGTTGTTAAAATGGTCATTTCTTTTCAGTGCTTCGCCCATGAGTTGAGAAATCCAATCTTATACTTGGAGTAACCAGTATTAGAACAGGGAAATAGAAAGGAACATCTGGAGGCAGAAAATCCATGGCATTGACCTGGGGAAGTCAAATTGTGATACTGGCCAGGATTGGGGGAGAGGGGGTGAACGAGGTCAAAGGCCAGATTTGAATCCTGGTAGATTAAATGAAGCTCAGGAGGGACTCAGGGAGTATAAGGGATTCCTAAACCTGCCAGCAAAGGGTTTCTGTAAGCCTGCAGCTTGATCATTCTTCTGGGCTGGGAGATGAAGACTTTGCTGATTAGCATGCAAATGCAATAGCACTGTAAAAAGTTCCAGATGATTTTATGACTAAGCTTTGCTGCAGGGAACAGCACGTTTGACAATATGCATTAGGAAAGGAGAGGTGAATGAAATTAGGTGTCAGTCTACCAACACAGTGCTTGGGAAGGTACATAGCAAGAGGTGCAGGTACATGGGACATGAGAAAGAGAATCCTGCAAGCAGAAGCACAGACTGAGAAGGGGAAGCCCCTGCTGTTTAAAAAAAGAATACTAGTCTAATAAATGCAACTTTCTGCTTGGCACTAATGAAGCAGATTAATAAGGCTATTGGAGCCCATATGGCCACAGAGATTTCTTTAGACTAAACATTGCTAATGAATGTTTTCAGAAAGTAGTGTTTACACTCAGACATCTTTCACCCTTGCAGTAGCCTGGTACGTGAGGTAACTGCAGTGTTTATCTTCATGCAGCAGATGCATCCTCTCTGTGGAATAAGTATTATTCCCATTTCACAGATAGGAACAGTGAAGCAGAAGAGCAAAGACCAACATTTGCAAAAGCCGCCTCTTACATCAGGCCTTGAATTTTAATAATCTCAGAGATTATTAAAAAAGCCAAATTTTTAACTAGTAGAATGAGGCCATGAAGAGGGACCACAGTAGAGCCAGGGGTAGAGTGCAAGCAGGTCCTGTGTCAGTTCTGTGTGCAACTGTGGGTGTTGTAGGAGAGGTCATTTTGGCTACTGCTTATTAGAGCCAGCTCTGCTGCAGGCGTCCCACTGCCCAACTGCTGGCAGTCCCCGTAGAGGCAGAGGCCTTTCCTATAAGCACATATCCCTCTAAAAATCAATAACTCATAACCTTACCAAAAAGGGGTCAGTGACAGGACTCCAGCACAGGTTGTCACGTATCTGTTTAGCTCTACGATCTTTACGGGTTTGACCTCCCGACACACTGGCTGCCTTTCTTGCCCAGCACTTCTGGTGTCCTAAAGGGAGGCCCTTCACATTTAAGTTCAAAATTATGGCCTGGCTGCTTGAGTTCAGGCAGTCAGATGTGAAAATATACTAGTTGCATTCCTAAATGGAGTTTCAGTTGGCTGCTTATCTGCTGAACAAACACACCTGCAAAGATAACAGGAATAGCAGCTCTGGGCCCTGTTCCACTTTCTCCTCTCACAGCTTTCTCAGATTTCTGTTCTCCTCATGCTTCCCTGTCATTTTGATCTCTGTGGCCCTACGTAGTCCTAACCAGTCAAGATGAATGGTTTTTCTTTTGCTCTCTCTAGAAACAGGGAACCTTAAGCCCTAAATCTCCCTGAAAATAACTCTGTTGTAATCTTTCCTTAAAGATTTATAAAAGTTCTTGTCCCCAGTTGTACAGCTTAGATTGTGTGATGCATATTCAAACTCTATTCTCTTTTAGCTGTTTTCATGTTTAACTGCTGCTTTGTTGGCTTTTCCTTATAGTGAACTATTGACTGAACCCAATTCCCTGCCACAGCATTAGTGTCTAAGTCTGGTGAAGTGACTATAAACATGAACACTATTATGTTGTGTTTGTGAGTGCAAATGTGTGTTTAGAGACAAGTTACCTTTGAAAATCAGACTCAAAGTATACATTTATCCTGAAAAGTTGAGGAGAATTCAGCTCAACACCAGCACATAAATATGCGTGTGTTAATTTATGCACGTGCATGAACACGTGTGTGTGCACGCACTGTCCAGAGACAACTCCGAAATACACCTAAAATCATACCCCATCAATGTGAAGGGCAGGGTAAGAGCAAAACCAGATGCATCAGCGGTCTCCAAGGCAGTTACCCTCTGGAAGGAGGCAGACCAGCACAGCAGGTAGCAAATGTCTTTTTCCAGAGCATGGGAGTGACTGGTGCGTAGGCAGGCATGAAGGAAAATCCTGCATTACTTTTATTGTCAAACTGCCTGTCAAACTACCTTGTTAGGCAGGGACAGTAGCATGGAAAATAGACCAATATTTAACTTCTTTTTATGTGTATGTGTGAAGGCAACAATTCTTAGAAAGGGGTTATTTCAAAAATGTACTTGGTAGTGCCAGAAATTAAATGTACAGGGTTAAGATAGAGAACCATACACGTGGTAAAACAAAGAGAAAGGAGTCAGACCTTCTTAAGCCCGAGCTGCTAGTGCTGAGAGATTTGTTCTTTCCATTCTCAACTGTGCTTGAGCCCTTCCAAGGGAGTGCCTTATTTATTCATGGAGGGGAATGTCCTCCATGCTCGATTCCTTGCTGCACTCTGTGCTCTTGGTGCAGGACAGTCAAAGTAAAAGAAAGAGAAAGTAACAGGCAAGGGTGAAGAGAGCTAGATCAGGATGCTATTTATTTTCCATCCACCCTCACATTGCTAAAGGACAAGAGAGGGGTAGGAAAGGGGAATTCTCCAACTCTACCAGCTTTTGGACAGAGACCACTTGCTCTTCCCAGATGCTTGTGAATGTCACTTCTCTTGAGCCGGGTGACAAGGGCAACAGCACCCACATGATAGGTCTGATAAGCACGAGCTCTTGGATGGGAAACGATGCTGTGGTGGCATTGCTGATGCGTGTGTGCGGCCTTCCAGCTGGTTCAGGATTGTCAGAGTCTCACTGTGCTATATGGACAGGCTGAGAAATAAAACATTTTATCATTAAATTACATATGACTGAGATTGGCTGAATTAACGTATCCCAGTGCATAAGAGCTGTATGATAGGAATGAAGATCACTCCTCAGCTGCTCATTATTACAAGGGTTCCTTCCAGTGTCTGTTACGCAACAGAGGTTGGACTAGTAGTTCCAGTTGCTGGCAGTGTTTACAGACCAGCTTTAATTTCACATCTACGGCAGTTGTTGGACCTTTTGTGCTTTTGGTTTGAAATGCTGCCTACATCTTTTTAAGAAGCTTTTCTTTTAAAGATGAACAGTAAAGCAAAAAAGCCTTTTACATCACTTACACGCATTGGATAAAACATTTTGCAAATTGTGTAGAAGTTTTGTATTTTCCACTTTTTGACATTTGAGAAGTCAGTCTTGATTTTGCGTTTTTTTGCTGAGTACGTGGCTGAGGCCATCACTGCGTGGCAGCAGTTGCAATGAAAGCAAAGGCAAGTTAAAAAAGGTCACGTTTGGTGAGATTGTTCTGAATTCTGTTAGTATTTAATACTCAGTAGCCTACCTAAGCATTTCAATACTGTTTATCACCATGGTGCCTGAGTGCTTCTCAGACAATAAGTGTATCCTTGTCTATTATTCTGAGATAGTGTATACCTATTCTATTGCGGTTAGATTTTCATCACAGACAGGTCAAAGAGCAGACTCTGCAAAAGTGTCAAGGCAGGAAAACTGATAGTTTAGGACTTCTGAAGGAAAGTCCAAAGTTGTATGTCTAGAGCCACATGAGATTGTCATGTCTCTGTATCCTGCAAGTATCCTTCAGCTCCCAAGCCATGTGATCAACTTCTTTTCTTCTTGCTGAAGCTTTAGAGGAGAGCATTCTCTTCGGGAAACATTCAGCATCCTTTTCCCTGACATCAGCCTGGCAGAGTTTCTATTCGAGTTCTTCCAGTGGGCGGTCAGTAAATATGTGGCTGAAGTGAAAATATGTCTGGGACAAACAGAAGAGATCTCTTTTATCAATTTCCCCTGTATCTTAGGAAAAATTAATATCAGTCTGTCTCTTTCAGGCAGGATTGCATGAACAGTAGGTTTATTTGCATTTAGCATTTCACTGTTGGCAAGAAGTGTTTTTGCATTAAGCATTCGACCATTTGACCAGCAGATTTTTCTGCCCTCATTTAAAAAGGGGTGAACATCATTAAAAAACCCTCCCAGGTTAAAATGGACAATAAATATAGGTAAGAGTTTGCACAGAGGAAACAGGCTGCCCAGTACACCTGTACTCAGCTGGGTGCCCTTGTCACAGGTACTGGTTTTGTGTCTGGTTCCCCAGCATGCTGTGGAATTTGAATCCTTCCCTTCACACAGCATGGACAAGCTCTCACATTCATTTTACTTCAGGCTCTTTTTCAAAGGCAAATGGCACTGTTGGAAACTAATCAACGTAATTTTTTACTCTTCACAGAGGTCTATTAGCAATCATTGCTGCAATCTTGGGCTGTAAATGGGGACAAGTGTGTTCCTAAACTCAAACCCACAAATGTTTTGTATTTTCTGTAAAATATTATTGCCTTGGCTTGTCTCTGGCCAACCTCTTGTGGGGCTTTTTGTGTTTTCTCTTTTTCTCTAGCTGCTGTAGCTGGCTGTCAGGGAGATGCTGCTGAGGATATTGAAAAAGCTCAAATGATAATGAATAGGAAAAAGCTAACTCTAATGTCACTGCTATTGTAGAAGCCTTGCACAACCTCTTTCCATGTAAGTGTACAGGAACTGAGTACAAATATTAGTCTTATTAAGTGAGACACAGACACTTAGTTTTTATGTTGTCTGCCAATGGAGAAGAAAATAACTGTTTTCACCCTACAAAGACAGACACAGCTTTCCTGGTGTAAAATCCCAACAGCAACAAAGTACTGCAGATTTATCATGGCTAAGCTAAGCAAAGCTGTCCTTAGGGCAGACTTCATCTAGTTTTATTTCTACAGGAATTTTGTTGGCCCAAAGCTTACAGCCAAACAACTAGTTTGTGTTAAAGACAAACAAGCAACTTGTTTATAGTGTAAGAATACAATCTAAGTGATTTGCCAAATCCCATGAAGGAATTCTGTGGAGTAGGGGGGTATAGTGCTACATTACCAGGTGACTGCAGGAACCACTGATCAAATTTCCTTTCCCTATCGGTATTTATATTGAGAGCAGTTAACTTAATTGATAAATGCATGTTTGGCTAAAAGTTTCTGTGAGACTCAAAGGGAAGCCATTTGATTTCCATCCCTTGCCCTGCCTTCTCTGAGAGCCTGGGGATGAAGGCTGTGGTTTCTTTTACACATGCAGACAGACTGCTTCCCTGTGCCCATTTGGATAGGATTTAAGCCTAAAATGAGTGTGAAAAATTTAAATTCCCATGTATTACAAGAGCTTGCCCATTTATCAGAATAAAAATTATAAGGATCATTAATTTGTGCATATGTAAATTAGGAACTGGAGAGGGTTTCCTGATAACCAGTGGTAGCAAGTGATATACTCCATTGCAGTCATGCCAAGGATGAAATGTGTTGATTGCCTCCAGGGTTAACCCTGCAGCTTTCATGCAGCGCAAAAGCAGCTTGTTCTGCTCACCATGTGGCACTGGAGCACAGGCAGGAAAGGTCACTCGAGCAATCAAGATCAGCATATCCCTACTCAGGTAGGGACCCCCTGTGGCTGTAGGATTAGCTGCAGAGTCTGAGCTGACTTTGAATACATATTTACTTTTAAATGTCCTGACTCTGTTATAGACATTTTTGGATTCACTAATCTGTGTCCACGTTTGCCATGAACTTGGACGATGCTTGCTGTTTCTTGCTGTTTGTCTGGTTTTTGTCCTTGCTGCGTTTTTGAAAAATGAAAACAGGAGGAATGAAAAGGTTAGATTACTTTGATAAGGTGTCTCCCTGCAGGAGTGAGGCATAATCTGTCCGACTGGTTTGAGAGCTTTGCTGATGGTATGACTTTAAGAAGGATTCTACAAGAAAACTAATAGTAAATACCTGCAATTATCAGATAATATTTTTTTTTTTAAATATGAGTGAAATTTTCTAAAATATTTGGGGTTTTAGAGACATGAATTTGATTGGGGTTAAAAGGAGCTGTACATCTGACCTCCTTGCATCATATCTAGAATTTTGGTACACTAATTTAAAGTTGAGACTTAAAGGCCAGACAAAATTTACTCTCCCCTTTTCCTTTTACCATTCCCACAACATTTGGGTAAGCAGTAAAAGCACATTTGCTTCAGGAATCCCCCCATCCTCTCAGAACCTGCCCTACCCAGCACTGGAACAAGGGGCAGCGGTGCATACACACAGTGCTGTCTCTAAGGCAGATATTTGTCAGGGAGAAGTCACTGACCTCCTTGTTTCCTTAGCCCTGGAGATCCTTGCGCTCTCATTGCCGAGTCTCCCCAGGGAGGTGGGGATGCTGATGCCTACCCTGGGAGGAGGAGAGCATTTAATCTTATCATCTGTCTCAGCTGACATCCCTCCCAATGCTGGCGAGGAGCTCTGGGGGCAACCCCCAGACAGCAGAGCAAGAGATGTCCATTCCAGAGGATCCTCTAAATGAATCCTCAACATTTTCATTAAAAAGAGACACTCCTGCTGGACAATTATGGATTGTGACTCTCCCATTTTTCCACAGGCAGAGAGCTTGTGTAAAAACTGACTGACATTTAAAAATGCCAGCGGTCTTATTAATTCTTCAGTTCGAGAAGTGTTTCTTGGGGCTTTGTATGTGGAATGCCAGTCGGAGGACAAAAGGGTGATGCAGCCACACTGACAGAACTGAGCGCTTTACACAAATACTGGACTCCTTCAAGTCTTACTTCTTCAAAATTGTGTTTACTATGTAACTTCTGACTAACTGGGAAATGCACCTGTGAAGGTTAAGGCACCTAGTGCCCCTGAGAGTTACAGCTGTGTGAATACAAGCTCTTTTGTGCTCTGTCCCATGATTGACCTCTTTCTGCCTTGAGAAGAGCCCCTTCTGCAGGAATTAAAGGCTGTTCTGTCTTCCTGCTAGCACAGAGATGTGCTGCTGCTCTTCGTTGTAAGCACAGTGCACTAATGTAGATTACTGTCCACCAGTAATTTGAATGGCATTGCTAATGTATTGCCCTTATTCCAGGATCACAAGTCAAATTCAAACCACAGGACAGTATGTGTCAGGGCTTTTTTCTACTGGAGGACTGAAAGGCCAAGCACATTAAAATGTCTGTTTCCTTTTCTCACTTCCCAGTTTGTGGTAACTGGCGCTCCAGAAGAGCTGTAGCACTTCTCTGTGGAGATCTGGGTTAAGTTAAGCATCTGCCAGAAAAAAATGCAACCTTTCCCCCACCCCACCGTTATTATTAGCTATGTGCTGACTTGCAGTTCTTTTCTCTGCGGTGGAGGCAAAGGGAGGTAGTTTCCAGTGGATGAACTATTCTGTGAGCTGCCTTTGTCCCGCTCCCACTGCCTTTACTGAGAGCTGCCGAGCAGAATTGGTCCTAGGCTGGACTGACAATGCAGTTCAGAGAATACAGCACGTTCCCCTTCTAATGGCTGCTTCAATAGATAACCCTGGCATATACTGCAGCCAGCTTAGTGTTAGTCCTTTATCTCGAGGAGAGCTTGGTGCTGGGGTGGTGATTCACGCCAGTTAAAGTGACTGGGCTCATGCATGTTCGCTCTGTGCCAGATGTACATATATTTTGATGTCGAAGTTGTTATTCTGTATTGAAAATCATTCTCAGGGGTTGGTAAGTATATTGTTTTGTTGGATGTAAATCTAGCCATGTGCTGCACATACGGAATCAGAGCCAAGGTTACTTCACTTCTAAATCTCCAGTGACCATCCTGTAAATAACAGTTCTTGAAGTCCTGAGTCTACTGGCAGAAAACACAACTGTAGATCACTCTTAAAGGAATGACTCATTGCAGTAAGGTTAGGAGAGAAGAGAATGAAGAGGTTTCTCTAATCGGTTGATTTGGTTTATTAATGCAACAGCTACTACTGCATTAGCAATTATATTTAGTGTGTAGCAAAAAAAAAAAAAAGATCAGATGTCTTCCAGTTCCTTCCATTGGTATGGAGCTGCTTTTTGTTGAAAATGGGAGGGGTATATGAAATTATCTCAGGGTACGAGGTTATGCGTGCATTAAGGTGGCAGCCAACCTCATATAAACTGAGCCATCTGTAAGCCATGGGTGCTGGTCACAAATTGTGAAGACGCTGTCTGCAGGTCAGCACAAGGTCTTAAATCCTGCTTTGAGAGCTTTTATTCTTTGACCTGATTCACTGCAGGGGAGTGAGTTTCAATTTGGAATAAATTTTGACCCAAATAATTGAAAGTTAATCTCACTTTATTTTACATAATGCTTTATGATAATGCAATTGTAACATGTTTAGTGTGGGGCATAGAGGGCAACAGTCTAGAGAAGCTGACATTTTGCATAAAAGAAACAAAAAGAGGTCCTGAGTTTATCCATTCAAACTGATAGCAGCGGTTGAGAAGATTAACCTTTTTAATAATGACTTCCCCTCTTTTCTGTATTTTTGGGGGTGGTCTCTTGTAAGTGTTCATTTGTGACACTCAACAATTACATTATGTGCAGTATGGTGTATGTGAACTGAATAGTTTACTAGGTCAAGCAAATGCAGAAGAGATCGAACCAAACGGTGAAAAAAATGAACTATAACAGAGTAAGTGTATTGCAGGTCAAGTGCTGCTTGAATGAAGCAATGTATTGGTGTAAGGTGCTAGATACAAAATACTTTCCTTCTTGGGGAGTTATCTGAAAATAGGCACTCAGTGAACCAGAAAACTGAAATTATTTAATAAAATTAATCCTCAGCTGTGAATAGCAAAAACATCAGACTTGTTTTGCATCTAGATTTTCACCCCAGCAAACATAAATTTGTCTGTGGATTCTTTTGTCCTGATTTTAACATTTGCTCTGTTGTATGGAATATAGTTTTATACCCAGTCCATGTTTTCTTAATAACTGTCAAGTTAGTGTAAAGAAATAAGGAAGCATGTTTTCAAGTAGGATTTAAAACCACAGTATTTGTGTTTAGATATGTTTTTAGGTGCAAGCCAAATAATTTCATCACATATCCTTCTAAATCTGATATTTGCTTTCTTTTGCTTGTCAGCAGAATCTTGTGTTTTCCACTGGGCTACTTGCGTTGTGGAGGGAGCACCTACATGGATAAGAAATAGAAGGAGGGATGCAGCTTGCTGGTCAGTGGATGATACTTGTTCTCTGTGCCCAGACTGCAGAATGTATGGGCCTTCTTAAGCACGCAGACTAAAACCTTTCAGTCCTTCAGGAAAGCAGGGCCCATAAGGATTGGGTGGAGGCAACAGTTATTAGAAAACTTGCTACTGATCCTCTGGGATCTGTGGGTGTTCTCTGTAGTGCTAAAAAGGGAAGGCAGTCTCCCTTTGCTGCAATGGGCTTAGTGTATTTTTTCCCCTGTGGCTCATTCCTTTGGGAAAAGGACCTGTTCTAGCTCCCCGTTCGCTGGTGCTTGTCAAAACTTCTGTCTGCAGGCTGTTTTGGTCACTGTTGTAGCTTTGGAAATGGACCTGAATGTTATGGGATAAGCTTATAGGTGTTCACACTTATAAGCTGCACAAAAGAAGATAATGCGAATACCAACACAAGCCTGCAGAGAAAAACATAAGGAGCTCTTGGAATCTTAGAAACTGATCATTTGAGTTATATTCATTTGCTCCTCTACAGCTATGCCCATTCCTTGATCTAGAAGATAAATACATTTGTTTCTCGCTCCCCTACCAAGGTGTCCCAAAGGAGTATTTTCTCTACCTCCGGTTGTACTGGAAGTTGGAACTTTTCAAACTAGTTGAAGCCGCCTCGCCCAGCTCTGTCAGTCAGTCTCCATCTTCTGCTTCCCCTTTAGCTGTGGCATCTTTTCCTCCTGCTCCACCCTTCACCAGACTGAACAAGTTAATTGACTGATCTGTTTTGACTCTTATGTCCGTATCCCATGATCTTGGCTTTCCCAGGCCACCACCTTTAAGAAAGCAGCTTCTTGCTCCCTTTGGCAGCACAGGCATGTCCAAAGTATAAGGGAGTTTTTCCTTAACTGCAACTTGTTCTTCTGCGATATTTTCCTTGGAAGTAGCCAGAGCAATTGCAGTAACTAGCACATGGAGGGACGTTGCTCCCCCATTGACAGAAAGTGGCACTTCTGACGTCTTGCCCCTTCCCGGATCAGAGTGCGTTCTTCTTGTTAAACAGTGGTCACCCACTTAATGAACTGCGCGCAGCCTGCTTGACTTCTCTGTCAGTGCTTGTGTGCACTGGATCCAAAGAGGCACTCTTGCATTTGGTACTGGCAGGACTGAAGGACTGGCAGCCGCCAGCCCCATTAACTCCTCTCACAGCCCTGTTCGGAACTGAGGTGACCTGTGTGCATGGCTGGATTCAGAACTCCAGCAGCAGGAGCTGAAATCATCAGCGCTGCCTCTGTTCAGATGCTGGAGCAGCCAGTATTAATGTTCGTATTTTCTTTCCTAGCTCGAATAGCTCCCTTTAAAAATTCTCCTTTGAACTCCTCTCTGCTTCATTTTCCCTGGGTGAAACCATTGCTGTGTTTCAGTCAATGTCAAAACACCCCTTGAATGAACAGAATTAGGACAGGATGGGGAGGGCATTATTTCCCTGCCTACATGGGAGCAGTTTGGGACTGAAATCATCGGAGCTCTTTGAAAGCTGAGTTATTTCCATGAGGATGCCTTAGGAGTGCAAAATGTTATTAGAATATGCATTATTATTTTGATTTTCACCTGTCAGTACTGACATCAGTGACAGGAAAGGGCACTATACTGGAAATATGATCTGCTCGCTTTGCCCCAACATGATGCAGCACAAAGACAGGTGATTGTTACGCTCTGCTTTTACTTGGTAGCTCAGTCCCAGAGGGTATTGTATTGCTGGATGACATTGTGCTAGAGTCTCTGTGCTTGATTTTATTTTGAGTAAGTCATACCTCTTTATACATAGATAATGAACCCACTGTGCACCTGGTACAGGCTGCGCAGTATTATTTAAAACATGAGTGTCTGAGCATGCCTGAAAGTGAAGTTATCTCATAAGTATAAGCTGCAAACCCTTATTCAACATTAAATCAAATCAATGTTAATTTGTGAACTAATTAGCATTTCAGGCTTTTTTGCAGCAGTGTGGTGATTTTGTATATAATGCTATGTGATTGTACCGAAGTACATAATTACGGAGCTGAATACATTGTCTCCTGCTGACATGTTGCAAAAGGAGTTTCTTTCAGCAAAGGATGCTCGCTACATCTGAATTAAAATAAAGACACACATCTGAGTCCCACGCGTCTGACCCATAGCTGAATTAAAGTGATGTAATGTCAGAATCTAGGGGCCTTGTTGAACGAATGGGCTGAATATATATTAACTGAATTTGCTCGTTCATTATTTTACTTTATTTTAATGAGCAAATGGCAGGATATCCTTTGGTGTGAGACAGAGGATAAGACAGGTAGTTCGAGTGGGGAATATGCATCAAAGAAAACCAAGTCGTTTGAGAGGAATTTTTTTTTAACTCTGAATTCTGAGTGCTCGAGTACAGGGACCGTCAGAACTTACTCAGCTCAGCGTTCCTTCTTGCCCAGAATTCTCTCCCTGGCAGTGGCCAACACCAGGCAGCTGGAAATGGTGTAAGAAATTACATCAGTTCTGTAATAGCTGTCTCTCTTACAACAAAGCTGATAGAAGTCTCCTCTACATTTACCTATATTTACCTAGCAACAAGCATTTTAATTTAGATACCCCTACCCACACTCTAGTTTTCTTTAAAAAATTGTGTTGATAATATTTATGTCCTCTGTGATCTATATGTTGTCTTTGACGACACTGATTTTTTATCTGTAACATGGTTAAGATAAAAGCCTCTTTCATACCATAATGCAGAATGTACAATCTTCATCGACAAGCTGAACATTGCACCTATCTAATATAAATACATGAGATGATAGTAATGCAGCCTCACTTACGTGTACAGTCAGTAACCTTGTTTAAAAAAGCCAGCATAAAAACTGTAAAAGGTTTCTGCAAAATTGAAGGTGAACGTGTGCATATAGTTCCCTGTAAGATCCCTGTGTCAATCAGCAAATTTCATGTCCCCAGATAACCTTTGCCCAGGTGAGTTACTGCTCAGCTGCTCACAGAAGTCAAAATATGATTGATTGTCGCGCTGGGGACTCACTGGTCTCCTCTGGCTGATTTTGTCTTGATGGAGCTAAGTGTGGGACTGTCAGAAACTATTTTGGGTGTCTGCCCTTTTGGACTGACAGGCTATTCTTGCACCAGACTGACTCAGACTGAATAGCACAGAACCACGATTCACACCCTTCTTCATTATCTGAAGAATTAACCACTCAAAAGTGTTGGAATTTAAATGATCAGCTCTGGCTGTCTGGGTTAGACTCTGAATGAGCTGACTGTGACAAGCCATACTTCCGAGCTGTTGTTTTGGCTTCTTTTGTAGACTGTTTTTCCAGGTTCTGCTTCCTTGGTAGATCTGGGGCTGATTGCAATCAGAAAGTGTAGAGACTTTAATTCTTAGTCTAGTGTTCTAGGAAAATGAGGCATGTTGGGTCTCTCTGTCTGTATGCATTATCTATTGGTCTGTCTTTGAAAACTTCTGAAGCCCTCAACTAATTTCAACCAAGTCTGACAGACCATTAATTTCTCTCAGATCTCATTCAAATGGATTACCCCTGAGGAAAAGAGCAGTGTGGGCTCATGGCTTTTGGAGATGTCGAAGATCTGTAGATAACAGGCTACGTTGATTCTCCAGCCCTGAGAAATGCAGTAATAAACTGAGATTCCAAAGGTCCTGACTGCCTCATCTGAGAGGTGCTGCAAGTCCTATGGCTGGATATTAGCTTTCTCTGAGTCTTGCCTGTGAAATTCAGTTGCATACAGAATCCAACAAAGTAGTCATGACAGTACGGCCCCCTTGTTCTCTCTTGTTCTTCAGTCCAGCAAGTCATGTAACTTCACATGATTCAGCTGTATTCATCAAATCTAGTAGCATTGGCCTTATAGGAAGATAAACACCAGGACATATTTATTTATTAAACCTGCCCTTCCCCTGAATAAGTCGATGAATCATCTTGATTAAAATTTAATGAATTTAAATTGTTGATTTTTACTTTAGAAGTCCAGGATAACTAGCAAAGGGCTAAAAATATGAGCTTAGGTTTAACATGCATTGTGCCCTTTGGGAATCTCAGCCCACCTATTAACGAACCCTCATGTTAGTTCTGGACGTCTGCATTATTAGGTGCAAACTGGAGGAGAGGAGAACTGGCCTTGATTTTCAGTTTTTACCATAACTTTCTTACATTTGTGTGTTTAAGGCATCTAAAATGTTTAACATTTCCCCCAGTTACATTTTATGGTTGATTGTGCACAGTGCTACCTTTGTACAAATAGCCCAATATGCCAATATTTTCAATGCAAACAGCAGAAAGTTGAACTATTTAGAAAAATACAATTGAGCCCAAGAACCGTACTAATTATATCCTTGGTTATTTTCAAACAGAGAAATATTTCAATCTACACTGTGTTTATATGCTAAGGATGTTTCTTCTTGTCTGAACTAGCAAATATACCTCAGGGAGCTTTATTTTTGGTTACGCATTTAATGCAGAACATTATTTGCATCACAGAAAGATCACATCTTCCCCTTGCCCATTTCAGCTTTTTCATACCAAACCTCAGGCTTTCCTATTATTTGTAAAATTGCTTTTGTTTCCAGTTGGGATCAGATTTAGAAATGGAAAGATCAGGGCACACTAGAATTTGTAGCTAGGGGAGAATTCTGCTCCAAGTGCAGAATGCTAAACCATGGAGGGGGGAGGAGGGGATGCACAAGACAAAGGAAAGAGTTTAGAACAGGTTTTTTTGGATAACTGATTGGTATTACCCTGCAAAAGAGCAAGAGATGAGGACAGGAGGAGTAAGGTGTAGAAGCAGGGAGAGAGAGGTATATTCTTAAATGGTGTAGATAACGATTTAATACTTCCTAAATTTTGAGGGAAGTGATCTTGCCTATTTGGGAAGAAAGCTGGCACTGGCTTAGCAGTCAATTAGAAACCCTCAGGACATATTTCAGGGAGAAGGTGCAGAGAAAATGTTCATTTTTAGATATTCATGGAGAAATTGTAAGAATGTTCCAGCTTATGTGACCAACACTGAGCTGCTTAACCATTTCCCTGTCATCTCCCTGTTTGCAATGAATTTATAAATGAATTTTTAATTGGATTCTACCATTATTAGCAGGCTTTTTTTTTTTTTTTAATTCAAGGCAAATATCACAAAATGACTGGCAACTCTAGAGATAAGGTCTGCTCTACTTTCTAGCAGCAGCTGCAATATCAAAGGGGTTAATTTAGATCATCAAGGTTTCATCGTCTTGCCCTCTAAGGTCTGATTCATAAAGCTGAAGAGATGAATTCAGAAATTTCCAGAGACAAATGGGGGAGAAAATCAAGATATATGAAAAAGGGGGGTGGAAAATTAAGTTTTGTCTCAGTGTATGTGGTTACCAAGCAGGGCTTGAAATTCACTTATGTTCTTGTGCAGATAAGGTGTCGAGATGTTTCCCTCAGCAAAAGGGCAGTCTTCATATCCTGGGCCAGTTTTCAATATTGAAACAGATCAATGATCCATTTAGTCTCCATCGCTGCCTGATGCTGCAGAGAAAGGCAGAAATCCTTGATGATGCATTTAACAATTTAAAACTACAGAGATGAGATTGATTCCAGCTAGTGTTTGTCTTCTGCCCCTAAAATATAAATACTAATCAGTCACTATTGTAATGCTGTTCTAGCTCGTGTATTTGTATATGTAGTCGATACTAAACATCTTGCTGAGCTTTTCTAAGTACCGTGCTCTGCTCTCAACATCCCACGGGTTCCAATTCAGCAGGTTAATTAAACACTGTTTAACTACCACTGTCTTTAACATAACACCATCTTTCTATTAACTTTAATTTAGTTTTGCTCTAAATAAGCATTTCAATCTTTATGGAAAAAAAAACCAAAACCCCAAAACCAAACAACCAGCCCAAAATTGGTATAGTTCTAAACCATCCAGCTCAGACAGTACAAGATGTAATGGACAGTTATGCTTGAATCTTCCTCCTAACTGGAAGGAAATAGAGGCAACATTCTTAACGCCTCCAGTGGGACAGTTATGTTGGCAGCATCTGACTTGGATTCAATCAAGTTTTGCTTTCCAAATTCTGAACAGAAGAATTCGGAAATTTGCTGGTCACGTTGCTAAAGCCTGAGATGTTAGAGGTAGTTTCAAAATCTTCAGAGAGAACGCTGGTGCTTCCTAGAATCATGCAAATGTGCCCGGTTGTGGAGACCACTGGATATAGCCATACACCCTAAAGCTGTGGAGACTCACAGAATCACAGAATCACAGAATAGTCAGGGTTGGAAGGGACCTCTGGAGATCATCTAGTCCAACCCCCCCGCCAGAGCAGGGTCACCTACAACAGGTTGCACAGGACAGCGTCCAGGCGGGTTTGGAATGTCTCCAGAGTGGGAGACTCCACAACCTCTCTGGGCAGCCTGTGCCAGTGCTCCACCACCCTCAAAGTAAAGAAGTTCCTCCTCATGTTAAGATGGAACTTCCTATGTTCAAGTTTGTGCCCATCGAGGGCTCGAGGAACCTGTAATGCTATTTTCAAAAGAGTAGTTTTAAAGAGGGCCATACTAACTTACTGTTGCACAGAGAAAGAAAATCATCTGTTCTCTGTGTCTCTGGTGAAATGGATGTGGTGAATGGTGCTGGGCTTAAATATCTATTGTGTGGATATAAATTCAAAGAGAAGGTGAATAGAAGCAGCGGGGCGTCACAGCAAAGTGCTGGGTTATTATTCCAACCAAATCAAGACAAATCTAGGTCAGTTCCACTGATTTTTTTTCTAAAACTGAGATAAAAATTCAATCCTAACAGAGGTGGGCTACTGGCAAGCCCAGATGGGGGGATGTTGTGTGCCGGTTGATTCTGGCCGTGTGATTTATGCATCACTTGCTCAGCCTCCTACCCTTGTGAAACAGCAAAGGTAGCACCAGGACTGCATGGGTGGGAGAGGAGGAGGAATGCTGGCTTAGAGAGGCACTGAAGGGGGAAAACACAAGTCTGGGTCTTGGTTATTTCTACCACAAATGTTTTCTGCTATTCATTGTCCGCTTGGTTATTTAGAGTAGAATCAAAATTCGTGCTTGCTCAGTGCAAGCATGGTGGAGCTTTGATTTTGACTGAAGCTGCATTTGTTACTCTACTACAACATGATGATGATAAATGATAACCATGAAACCAAGAAGATAATCAATAAACCAAGATTTAGCGGGGACTTCTGGGCCTTGCATTTAGGGGCAGATGAAGTGGTGATCACAGAAGGAGAAAGAGAGGGCTTGGACTGACGTTCTTTGATGTGTTTTTACTTGAAGCATGAAGGTGGGAAGAGAAAAAGAAGATGGTTTTGTTCGTTTCAGTCAGTTATGAGAAAAGACCGAGCCTTTGCTTACCATCCTTATGCACCCTGTTTTATGCCTTTGCATACCATCCTTATGCACTCTGGTTTACACCTTAAAAATGTTACATGCTCTGAGAGAGGACAAATTTGTAGAGCAAATAATGAGTATTTTTTAAATGCAAAATAGGCTCTTAATTGAACAACCAAGGCCTGACTACATTATGTCTGGATTAAATCTACAGTGGTACCAGCAGTCAGAGAACCCTCTTCTTTCCTTCACAAACAGCAGACAGCTAGTAACCCAGTGAGAGCCCTCCATTTAACCTTTTTCATTTTCTTTTTTTAATGCTGATTTCAGTCCTATCTGGTATATAGAACAGTTGCAAGTTCAGACACAAAGCCAAAAAATGCCCATGCTCTTCTTATTTTTTTGATTATGCACGGAAAAAGTCCAGGCTATTTCTTCCTGCTTGCTTTTTCCAACACAAAGGACAGAAATGAGCTAAATTTCTGCCTAGAGAATTCTCAGCACAGGTGTGCAGGCTGAGGGATAAATTCTCTGAGCAGTGGAGAAGAGAGCAGTTGTTAGCCAGTTCGAAATTTTGGGGTTTGTTAATTCTTACATTACTGACATGCCTTAAGTCATCAAATCACTTTGGTTTATTAGCAGAAAGAAGTTCTCTCTGTTATTCTGCTCTTAAAACTATACATTCCAGCAAATTATAAGCATAGCTTAGAGATGGCTGGATCTCTCCCTAAAGAGTTGATGAATGGGAATGATGAACTGCAGCAATGTGTGAGGAAAGCCTCTTTGCTTCAGCTCTACCCTGACAACTACATTTAACAGTTAGGAGCGTCGGGGCTACTGTGGTATCTGCTCTCTGTATGATGGCACAACTGAGTTACAGACGGTGGTATGGACTCATGTTGTTGCCTGTGGAAATTATGGTCTATAATGTTTCTTCTCCACCTAACAAATAACTTTTCCGCATAGCAATGCTCCTTATTCTATCACACACTTCTGCAGGAACCTCCAAGTGCAGGGATCTAAATGGCCTTCTTCCCATTACATTTCTTATGTCTAGAAGAAATAAAATCATAATAGTGGTCTGTAATGTCTTGAGGGAGGAATGCAGACACATAGAACACAGGATTAAGTTCTGATAGCATCTTTTATCTTTTTGCATTTGCTTTTTATCATGTGTCTGTGAATCCACATGGTTTTGTAAATTTTCCCTTCCTGATGCATACCTCTTTGTTCTTTGAGAAAAAAACAGCTGAGAATGTATGTACTGTTGAATCGACCTTATCAAATTCAGTGCACAGCCTTTAGGAAGTTAAAACAGAAAGTCACGGAGCACCTGCACAGATTCTTGTTTACTTTAGAAAATCTTAAAGATTTAATAACAAGTGTTGTCCTGGTTTATTTCTGAGCTTTCTAAAACCATCCTTGCAGAGAGAAGACTGTTCAATGTGCTACATTTTGAATTAACAAGTAAATCTATAGCTGCTTGCTGAAAGTGAGGGTAAGCAATTACTGGCATGCATTAGATCACTTTAATTTCAGGCATGCGTTCAGATGTATCTTCGCTGGCCCAAAGAAGGACTGGGATTTGGACAGAGAGAGTGAGCAGTGATTAGCCAAAGCAGCCCATGTTCCTTTTCATCATGAAGTTTAATCAGTTACTCACTTCCATGACATTTTTCAAAAGCTATTCATTACTCTTAAAAGATGCTTGATTCTGCAACAGGGCTGACTGTGTTGTCCATTGTTGCTGCTTTTACAGACAGGATGGTACTCATTTATGTGTCATATCCAAGAAGATGCCATTAACAGAAGTCCGGGATTCAGTAGTTTGATGCCAATATGAAAATAACTGATGTTGACCTACGTAAATGATACAAATGAGTTAACAAGAGTTTTCCAATTATTCTATAGCATGGGTGACCTGCCGTGAACAACCACAATGCCCTCTTATGCAGAGCAGCATTTCTGTTTGCATTTTTTTTCTCATTTCTTCCTGGCACTAATGTTTCTTGCTTAGAATTTTTATAAAACAGGTATTCTTGATTGCTGGGATTTGCCTCACTTGTGGGACGAGAGTTTGTAAAGGTAGGGCATAGGCTCCCTCCGCCCCCTGGAAAAGGAGCGGAGCATGTTGCTATAGCTGGATATCCCTCCTGCCTTTTCTCCATAGTGTCTGCAGAATTTCTCCGTGCTGCAGGGCATTTTCAGCTGCGTGTCTGAGCGCTGCTGGAGTTGCCACCTCATTTGCCAAGCTGGTGACCAGACCTGCATCCCATTATCCTTCCTGGTCCCTTCCCTCACAGCATCCTCAGAGCTCTGCAATTTCTAATGACCTCCTACTTCTCCTTTTGGGTCCCAGAGTAAGTGAGGAAGAAGAGAAATTAATGGAGATGAAGCTCATTTTTAGAAAAATAGAAACTGATAATGTATGTGGTAGAATAGTGCAGTGTAAATTTCTAGGCATTGTAGACAGGGAGGGCAATTTCTTTTATCTTGTTCTACTCTTTTTGCACAGCCATGGGCTACTTTGGGTGCAGGTGTTTCCCGTGGTTGGCTACTGCCCTATTAGGACACATCCCATTCCTTGGACCTCGTCACCAGATGTAATTTATCTCACCATGCCACATCATTACTGAAAACCACTTACTTGAGGCTGAATTTAGCCATTAGTCTATACATTTCGGGGTTTTCTGGCTGGGTGAAGGGTCTAGCATGAAAAACATGAATTATTTAGCAATAGAATTTTGAAAGGGAGCGGGTAGGAAGCACCTGTGACTGGGAGAAAACAACAGCCTTCTCCAGCTGCATTGTTTTGATGAGCATTTTATAGTTCTCCAGCACACGTACTTAGAGCGCAAAGTCAGTTTGAGGTAAGCACCAGAGCAGAAGTCTTGTGTGGTGCCTGGGGAGGTGCCTTAGGGGGGGAAGCAGGAGTGCTGCATGGTATGGTTATGGCATGCCTGTTTGGAGTGAATCTTAGGGGGTTCTTTAAACATGGAGCCTCCTTTTCCTGCACACCCAGCACTTGCTAATGTAGTTGACTTGCAGAAATGAAGCTAAAGCAGTGAAACTGGGTAATAGAGGAGCTGCTTGATAGGCAGTCGGTGGAAAAACCTGGTGGAAACTAAAGCAGGTACAGAAGCAATAAGCTAATGGGAAACACTGTGCCTGCTAATGAAAGGGAAAATAGCGATGAGGGAGTGTGAAGGGGGATTATTACTGAAGCATTCGCACTTCTTTGCAGAGCTTCTGCTTTTATATTCAGATTACTTGATGATACGCTGACTCATGGAGTTTGCAGAGTTACTCTTTTCCGTGGTATGAAACTAGCAGGTGATTTTTCCTTCTTTCTTTCTTTCTTTTTCTTTCTTTCTTTCTTTCTTTCTTTCTTTCTTTCTTTCTTTCTTTCTTTCTTTCTTTNTATAGTAAATGTCCTAGTTTTAAATTCACTAGTGTAAGACACCTGTCTCTGTCTTTTACCCCTGCCTGTACTGAACTGTGTGCTTTTTGATGTTGAAAAAGATATCTCACACAGATTGCAGCTCGCAGTTGGTAATGAGGAGGAGTTATTGTCACCATGCTATTCTAACGTTTCAGTACGCTTTCTGTAATGTGAGAGGATTATTACTGATGCTCTGCTGGCTCTATTCATTGTTGTGAATGAATTATGCTTTTAAGCTGGGCATTAGCCTAAAAATACCTTCTGTAACTTAAGTGGGGATTATTATTACTGATCGTGTTTATGGTTGTTCTTAGAAGCCCACCAGGAATGGAGCCCCGTTGTGCCAAGCACTGTATGCGAGATGCTCTCTGCCCCAGTGAGTGTCTGTCTAAAAAGATCTATTTAGGGTGGGGCCAGGGGTAAAGCATACAAACAAGGTAATTTCACACAGCAGATACTTTTCTGCTAAAGACTATAAGAAAGACTGACATCTTTTTCCTCCTGATACTCTGGTTTGTCTGGAGAAAAGAAAGCCTCTCTCCCCTGTATAGTTCTGGGTTTGTGTGGTGTGGGGTAGAGTCTTCCCACCAGATATCTTCATGCTGCTCCTACAGGCTGCAGTTTTGTTTGCTCTCTGGGGACTTCCCTCGAGTGTCACAGGATTGTGGGGTGAGGGATTGTGGGGAAACAAAGGAAGTGAGTGCTACCACGCAAGTCCAGCTCCGTGCTTTTCAAGTTTGTCACCCTGTTTTAATGCTGAATTATTGAGCATTTGAATCTCGACATGCATTTCACCATAAAGAGAGCATTTTAGAGAAGAAAGTGAGGAGCTGTTAGATTACTCAAGGCATTGCCATTGGATGGCTTATGGGGAAAGCTGTTGGGAGGAAACAACACTGACTAGTCCGTGTGCTTTCTCATTTGCAAAGACTCAGTTGCTGTCTTATTTCTCCCATCATAAAATTGTCTCTTTGAGTTTTCCAGGAGGATGCATCACAGGGGCTGGAATATAGCCTGACAGGTAGAAATCAAAAGCAGCATGTCTTAGTGATGCTTTGTCAGCTGTGAATAACAAGAAACGTTTGGGGGTTTGTTCTGAAATTCCAGATGCCATCCATTGTCAGCTCTCAGCCTCTGCTGCCCTGGGCAAACCTCATAATATGTCGTGGGCAGAATGTTTGCTGCACCGTGTATTTTGCTTCCACAAGATATTTGCTTAATCCGTCTGTATGGCAACCCTAAATCAGGTGTCAGCTTCTTTCTGGAATGAAATTTCTATTGCCCTTGTAACCTGAAATCCAGAGGATTTCTGAAAATGTTCTGTGGCTACCAGGATGATTTGTGCTTAATTCTTAACAGTTTAGGTGACTAATTGCATAAAGTTAAAAAGCAAACACAAAAGCTCTAGAGCATGATTTTTTTGCATAGTGATGCTGATAAATAAACCGACAGTGGAGAAGGATGAGACCTGTCAGTCAGAGCTTGGTAGTGACCGCCCCGCCCCCAAGGGCTGTGAAGTCTTGGTGCATATAATGGATAACCTGTCCCTTTGCCAGTCAAGCGTCATTTCCAGTACAGTCTGTGAACAATGGTCTAAACGTATGTTAGTCTGGTGTGTGTGTGTTTGTCTGTATATGTATGTGTATATATGATCTGCAATTACTTAGCCTGAATATTTTAGGATGTTTGTTCGATATAGTGATATATGTGATAATATATAGATCTATTAATTGGAATAACAATACTTAGAGGCTTATATAACTGTGTTGCATGCTGCATTACACTTACACTTGTATCGCTGAGTATTAAAAAGTACACCATGTTTTTGCTTGGCAGTGCACTTCATAATATATTACAGGAGTAATATTTTACCAACAGAATACTCCATGATACATTTTTTTTCTGCTTCTGTTCCTCTTTCTTTTAAACTTCTGAACTCAAGTACCAAAAGGAGCAGATTCACCACAGGACACTCTTCCGTTCCTGTGGTTAAGATAGGTCGTATTCAATATTCAGTAAGCTCTTTGTGTTTTAAATGCAGAAGATACCTCTTTGGAGATGTAACAAAATAAAAGTTTTGTTCTTCATAAATTACATATCAATGAGCTAGTGGTAAGATGTTAATTAGAGTGCCCTTTCAAACTCCAATCTTCAGCTGGCAAGAACAGGAGAAAAAACAATGAAATGCAGAATAGTGCCAAGCAATTTCTCCAAATAAAGATCATTAAAGTTTCTGACAAGGCTTTGATGCTGAAACACTGCCTCACTCGTAGTAAACACCCAAGTGAAGCAAATACTCGACCTATCTGACAGGCCATGAATGCTTCCATTAGCATGGCGTAATTCTAATGCATTTAGCGGGTATGTTTAATGCTAAATGCATTAGCACTTAATGTCAGGAGCTCCAGACCTGCTAGAGTCAAGGGGTTAACACAAATTAAGAATTGCAAGAGAGATTTGTCACTCTTTATTGCTTTGTGTTAGAAGTCCTAATTTGATTACTGAAGCTTGCTCTGTAAGGGAAGAGTATTATTTTTGTGTTAGGCTCTTTTTCTTTCTTTTGAAAGTAAAGACCAATTACCCTGCTAGCATTTGCTACCACAGTAACACCTCCTGAGAAGCCCCACTGTAACATCAAGTAAATATACATAGTAATATAGTAAAACCTGCAGAACATGTTACCTAAGAACATTTAGCTACCCAATTTAATTAACAGATTAACATTACAAAATCAAGTCAGTAATGGATACCTATGGTTAAAGGTGGGCTTTTGGGTTTTATTTGTTTTGCCTCTCTAAAACCAGAACATTTTGGACTTCAGTTGTGTGAGAGAGTGAGGCCAACATGTGATATACAGCAACTCAGCCCACAGCTACAGGAGAGCTTTCCCTCAGCATCCACTGAGGATTAAAGAGCCCTTAACCTTTCCACTTGACCTTGCCCCTCTTCATATTTCAGCACAGACAGTGCCACAGCTGTGCAGTGATCCTCATTGGGGATCAGCCCAGCTGAAAATTAACATGGGAGGGGAAACTGGTACAACAGAGGAGTTGGCTTAGAGGCTGGAATGAGCACAGAGGGATGGGCATCAGTTTTGCCATATTGCTGATGACTGCTTAACAGCACAGAGCTTGCTTTGTTATTCAGTGTGCAATGAGGAAGATGCACCTGATCTCAGTGCTTCATTGCCTTAATAGTAATTTATTCTAGCAGTAGTAGTCTTAAAGTCAGTGGGACTGCGAACAGAGCATAAAAAATATGCCAGTCTCGGTAGGGTCAGGATGAAGAGCTGTTATGTTGATTGACCTCAGGAAAAAATTATTTTGAAGGGTTTTTAAAATGATTTTAATTAAAACTTGTATTTAGATGAGTGGGATTTATGCTAATTGGCACTTGTACGTCACCCTTATTCTTGAAAAAGTTTTAAAAATCTTAAAAACTTTAGCTTCTCACAGTGCTTCAGTGAGATGGTACTTAACTCTTCCTCGCAAGAAGGCAGTAGGGGAAATGTTTGCTCACCCATCGCCAGCGTGACGGGGCCCGAGTGCCCCAGCAGGTCCTGCTTGCCCTGACCAGGGGCCTCCCTGCAGGCGCCTGCTGTCCAGGGCTCCATTTCAGCTCGTCCCTGGTCCTCACTGAGCCGTGCCAGAGGTGGGTCCAGCGGGGAAAGCTGAAGTACAGAGATGACGTGGCAGGAAAGAAGGCTTCATCTGTCACTTGATTCCTGTTCAAAGACCTTTGCTTTGTTTTCTATGAGGGTAAGTTCTTGTGCTTGCTACTTTGCTACACTTAGAGTGTTTTGCTACTGCTAGCAGCTAGATGTGCAGGTATACTTTAGACAGCATACCTCGACTCATAGCTTGTGCACCAGGTCCAGCCTGAGGAATATTTATATGTGATTTTCTACCTTTTCCCCAAAGAAGGAGTAAATACTGCTGTAAGAGCAGGTATCTCCTCTTGCACCCTCCATCTGCCTTTAACATCTCCTGCTGAGGTCTGGAGGTGGATCTCAGAGGGTCTGATCCTACCCCTGTCACTCTGTGAAGGATTGCCTCAAGATGCCGACCATTTGTTTCCTTCTGTCACTATATCACTTCCCTGCCCCAGTGTTTCCCAGCTGCAGTCTTGGTTTTCCAGCACATACATGCACCAGTAACAAGGCTGGGGATGCAACAGTGGCTTCAGAGGGGACCAAGTATTCATCTTGCTAACTAAAAGATTAAACAGTGTATTTCCTTTCTGTTTTCAGGCATGCTGGAATTCTTAACCTTTCAAATTATTGTTAACATCTCCTCTCAATAAGCGTGCATTGTTGCTAACATGCCAGCGCATTCCTGGGGTTGTGGCTATGAGAACAAGTTACTACAGGGAAAGATGGAGAAGAGTTACGCTGCAGGGTAAGAGCCAGCTGTGGAGCAGCTAACACGGTGTAAAGCTGCACTTCTTTACCCTGCAGCAGTTTGTTCATGTAGCCGTACCCTAGCAGTAGCCTCATTAACCCTGCCATGTCCTCAGGGTGCATTGCTACCAAAAGAGACAGTCCAACATTTTCTGTGTGTGGAACAGCTTCAAGTGGTTTTCCCACACCTAGGCTGAAAACCAGCCACCTGATGAGTTATAAGCTACGTGCTGGACAATACGGTGTTAAAATGCCTGAAACCTAAGCCGTATCACTTGGAGCCTAAACTAACTATAGGCAGTGTATGAGCATTGAGCATTCCTCTGCTTATCTCAAATTGATTGCAAGCTATAATTTTAAATTAAGGAGAAAATCCAACTAAAAATATGTTCATGGGAGGAAATCAGCACAAAGCGTCTACTGTTAAAGTGTGCCTTGATTTTAATTTTTTTGGCTTTCATTTCATGAAGTGTTAGGTAAGTGGATAAGCAACGGAAATTATATGATAAAGTTGTCTGTGTTCTGCATTTACATTTGGGTGGTAATTCTGGATGAGAAAGAGAGCCCATGATTTGACATGCACCTTGTGCTAACTATCATGGTGTATTCTGAGAGTCTGATTTAGTTGATTTTGGATGAGGTGGAAATTAATTAACAGACACCAACATGCATGCCTTCCCCATGAAAATCTGAGTGAAGCAGGAGGGATCTTTGGCTCTGCCACCAAAAGGATCAATGTAATGAATAAGAAGCAAGGGTAACTGCTGATATGAAATGAGACAGAAAGCTGGAGCTAGCCGGAGTTTTATCCTCATTCTCTAGTAAGCCCTGTGGTACGTAGCATCAATAGGACATCTCCAGGACAGCCTCTTGCAGCAGGATGGAGGTGAATGTGTAGGATATGCAGGTGTGGGAAGAAGCTATTCCCCAGCCGTGGCTTCTTAACAATCTCTGGAAACGCAAAGGGTTTCCTCAGGCCTGAAGCTTCCCACTGCACCTGGCCTTTGGAAAATGTTATAACTGCTCCTCAGCTGGCCAGCAACTGAGATCCCTGCTGTCGCTCTCAGTTTCTTCTTGGACCTTGCGTTTTATTTTGGTCTAACCTTGGTTCTTTCTCCATTCCCCTGGTATGTAGCTCTGGCCGTCAGGCTGCCCTGCTAATGCTCTGACTGCAATGATCCCTAGCCTAGCTGTCTGTGCTCTATAAAATGAGACCTTTTCTTCCTCGTGCATCTGTTTTAGCACACCTTGAAACTGAAGAGAGTGATAAATTGAGCTCAGACTGTACCTTGTGAAGAATTACAGCTGTCTGAACAACCATGCATGTGGACTGAGTGTTTTCCTCTGTACTTTGCTATTTTAAAATGACATTTGCTTGATCTAAGCACTTGTATTAAATTCATGCATTTCAGTAACCCTTGTTTATTAGTCTATACAATATTTGTAAGCTACAATCGTAATACATTTTGCTATGGTTTTGGCAGAGTCTTCCTTATATTCGTTGAAATATTTGAACATTGAAAAAGAACCAAACCCCCCCCCACCCCCCACA
>VZSZ01004020.1:8848-24604 GCA_013398815.1 Ibidorhyncha struthersii
TGCTGCGCCTGCGCAGCCGGAACACTGACTCCTCGGAAGTGCGTCATGTCGCTGACCCTCACGCCGGAAGTGCTTGTGCCGCCTCTTCCTGCTCGGAGCGGCGCGTGTGGCGGAGCGGTCTCTCGGTTCTCCCCGGTCCGGCCCCGCGCAGGGGGCGCCGCGCAGCACGATGGTGAAGCCACGCTACAAGGGCCGCAGCACCATCAACCCCTCCCGCGCCAGCACCAACCCCGGTACGTGCGGGAGCTGCGGGCCGGGCCGGGCCGGGCCGGGCCGTGCCGTGCCGTACCGTACCGAGCCTGACCTGACTTGACCCGACTCTGTCTTGTCTTCGCAGATCGCGTGGGGGGCGCGGGAGGAAACAACATGCGGGACCGAGCCACCATCCGGCGCCTTAACATGTACCGGCAGAAGGAGCGGAGGTGAGCGCAGACTCCCGGCCTGGCCGCGCCGTTACCGGCGCCGCGGGACTCGGGCGGCTCGGTGCGCCTGCCCGGGCGGAGGCGGTGGGTGATTTGCCGCGGGCCAGGTCGGAGCGCGGGGCCGGGCTCCCCCCGGCACAGGAGCGGGTGCCCGTGACTGCACTGGCATTCGCGCTGTCGGGCCGCGCCCCGCGGGACGTACCGGGGCCGTGCGGTGCCCGGAGCGCGTCTGCCGGTGCAGAGCCGCAGCGTGGCCTCCGGTGCCGGCGCGTTCAGCCTGTGTGGCAGGTGGAACCGCGCTGGGGCAGCTGGCCATACTCTGATAGCAAAATGCCCGTTATTGGCACGGAGCCGCTTCTTTGCGCTCTGTGTGACCCCGTGAGCCGGGGAGCTTCTGAGCGCACAGAGAGCAACAGTGTGTATCGGGGAATGGAAAACATAACTCGCAGGACAGCTGATGTGAACTCACTGGGATGTCACGAACCCCCAAATGCCCAGAATTCCTTAATTTCCCACAACAGCATAATGCAAAAGCTCACCTCAAAATGACTGAAGAACCTGACTTCCATATGGCTCCTTCGCTGAGAGACAGCCCTTCACTCCCTGGGAGAGTCACTGGCTGTGGAGCATCTCTTGCCTTGTAAACGTGTCTCTGCCATGTTGTAGATGCTGTGAGGGTTTCTGAGTGTCCTGGTTCAGATTAGCAGTTTTGTTATGTTTTGCCAGATTTCACTTTTTTTTGAGAGCAGACTGGGGAATACGTATTTAAAAAAAACCCTAAGTTTAAGCCAGGTCTGAACTTGGAAATTATTTTACAGTGAGTGTTCTGCACCAGCTGATGGGTAGAGCTGATTAAAAATTTCCATGAGACATGAAAGCGTTGGTTGCTAAGAACTGGTACTGTGGTGCTTTTTGCAGCCCAGTGAGCCATTCCTGGTTTGACATAAGCCACCTTCCTCAAGAGCCTGGTCAAGCTGGAGCGAGACTCAGGAGTGTGCACTGTTTTCATTTTTTTTCTGTTCCAGTGTTTGAGTTAATGAGTCTTTACAGGCACCACCATCTCTGCTAACAATCTCAGGGGCACCAGTTCAAGATTAAGGGTCTTTCTGGATTTTGTGGATGTACTTCTGGTGTAGTGAATAAAAGTACTAGAGCGGTGTGTGCTGCCCTTGCGTATTTACATGTGTTCTCATTTTTCACTTAGAAATAAACATGGTAAAGTGATTAAGCCTCTGCAGTATCAGTCAACAGTAGCACCGGGCACAGTTGCAAGAGTGGAACCAAATATTAAATGGTTTGGTGAGTTTTTTTTTCAACTTTCAGATGCAACAAGCTTAAAAACTGTTGAACTTTGTGTGTTTGGAGGGTGTTTATTTCAGAATTGTGGTCCCAGTGCTGTGTGGAACAGATACTGAAAATGAAGGTGAAGGACCCTCCCCGTAGGCATGGGTATTTGCGTATTGGCTCACACTTTGTATGTACCTGTACTTTAGGTGTTTGCTTTTCATGCACTCCTCTAAAGTGTGGTTATTCTCTCTCCTTCAGTAATTTTCTGGGGTTTGCTGATGCATTTGTATGTTGTAGCCTATGTATGTTTAAGTGTCCTAGGGATACTTTTAAAATTTTCTTTAAATGGTGGGAAAGAAAGGGACTGGCTTATTTATGCTAATTTGGGTTTGTCTCAAGTAAAATTCTCTATCTTTTGTCACTGGTATTTTTGATTCCAGATGGAGTATTAATATTTTATTAGTATACCTGGGGTCTTTGAAGCAGTTAAGATGAGGAATGGTCAGGTGCAATATTTATTTTATATGCAGGAAATACTCGTGTGATCAAGCAATCATCCCTACAGAAATTTCAAGAAGAGATGGATACTGTCATGAAAGATCCTTACAGAGTGGTCATGAAGCAAAGAAAGCTGCCAATGTCCCTTTTCTATGATCGGATTAAACCACATGTGAGTATCATTCATCTGTACAGGGTGAAGGCTGGGTTATGTGCACAGAGGTGTCACGAATATTGTTTATCTGTGGGCAATCATGCTGTCTCTGTCCAGCCTGGTGAAATGTTGAGTTCTAGAAGCATTGGGAGGGGTAATGGGAGCAGACAACTTGGGGAAGGATGTTTTTGGGGGCATATTACTGTGGACGTCCAATATGAAGGCAAAGAAACAGTGTATTACTTCCCTGTAGTTTGTGAGAAGTTCTGTTATTTATTAGAAGTTCTCATTTTCCAGTAGGAAACTTACCCTAAAACATCTTAGGTTAGAGTCTGAGCTTAGAATGACTGTAGTAGCTTGCCACCTTATGTTCTAATGCTTCTGATCGCTCATGTGGCAGAGGGACCTGTTTTGAGGATGCTTCTCACTGCAAACATTCTTCGTGTGATGAATTTGAACTCAAATATGTGCTTTTTACATTGAATCAGAAATTCTTGTGCTTGCAGCCTTCATTTCTAGTACATCAGGTTTTAGTTATTAACAGGTTTCTTTCATGACAACTGAAATATTATTTTGGACTCTAGCTAGCTATTTTTTCCTGTGGAAACTTTCCAGGGTTATGTCATAAAAATGTTACCTAAATTAAGGAAAAAGTTCTAAGAAACGAAAATGTCCATTACAAAAACAAATTACTTCTTTCAGCAATGAATTGTATACTGTTCCAAGAAAAGCTGGCATTTGTTACAGGCACTAAAATCTACAGTTTTGATTGTAATTGTCCCTGACAGAACTCTGTGAATTTGGCGAGATTTGTGCACTTGTTAGAAAAATAAGAACTGATCAAAGATAGCAGCTGAATTTTCATCATTGTAGCTTTAATTACATTTGACACCATTTATGGCGAAAGAACTGAAGCATAGTTCTTTGGCAAGTGCAATGTGTTTTGTTGCTTATTAAATACCCACCCTTATGTTTCTCAAAGATTAAGGTGGAAAACTCAAACATTATTAGGAAAGTGCCTGTAACTCTTGTCAGAGGTTGCAGAGTTGCGTTGAACTAAGGTCTTGTACACTGTGTGTCAGGAGAGATGGAAAAAAGAGTGTTTGTGGGTTTTTTACCAACCTGTTTTTCCTTAGACCTCCAGAGTTCACATTCTTGACACAGAAACATTTGAAACAACGTTTGGCCCCAAATCACAGAGGAAAAGACCAAATCTTTCTGCAAGTGATGTACAGTCTCTGGTGGAGAATGCTGAAGCCTCATCAGGAGCTTATGATCAGGGCAAGGACCGAGACCTGGTGACAGAAGACACTGGTGTAAGGTAAATAGAAAGGAGAAATTATTCATTGTTTACATTTCTGAAAAGCCAGCTTTATTTTTAAAGAAGTATCAAGTACATCCACTGATGCTGTTACTGTATGAGGAGTAAGGAAAGTGAAATTAGCTGAACTGGGGATTTTTTAAATCCTGGTTTGTCCCTGTGTATTTAACCAAACTCTTGCTTCCGTGGGACCCTTCTGTCTCTAGTCATAAATTGTTTTCTGTTGCATGTCAAAATATCTCCAAACTGATGTTTTGGGCTAATAGGGAACTGACCAGTGGGCAGATGGGAATCTTTGAAAGAGTGCATGTTTGGGGGGTCTTTCTGCAAATGGGTAGATTGAAGGTGGAGGACAGGGAGAGGGCCTAAATCCCAGCTGTCTGTTACTTGGGCCTCATCTCCTCTTTTGTCTGTAAATGGCTTTAGAGTAGACAACACTGTAACCCTGTTATTGTGGTTGCTGATGTCTCTGGTAATCCACTTCCAGGGATGAAGCACAAGAGGAAATATTTAAGAAGGGGCAGTCCAAAAGAATCTGGGGTGAGCTCTACAAGGTAAGCAATGTTTATAATTTGCAGCAGACTTGTGTTTATCTTTCAGCCTTTTATGAAGTCAGGTGCTTCAGCACAGCATTGGAAATACTATACAGCAATAATCAGAAAGGTCTGAAACCCACTTTTTGCTCTGTTAGGGAAGCTTTGATACGATTGGATTTGCTGTAAAGTTTCTTAGAAACGTTAAGACAGTGAATTTCTTCATGCAGGAATGTCCTGAGGTTTTCATTCCCTTCCCTGCTTTCCTGTCAGCCTGTTGAACTGACCGACTTGAAACTATACCTCCTTTTCCTGGTACTGATACAGTAGATAAATACAAACAGAAAAAGGCAGCTGTAGGAGACAGCAGAGATTCATTTTCAAATTTCTGCCTGGCAGAGCTTGATTCTTGAGCTCTTGTCCCGCTGGAATGAACGTCCTTTAAATATATGATCTAGAGATGGACTGGCAGAGCAAAGGTAGGAGCTTATCTTAGATTCCTGGGGCTTTACCACAAATAAACCAGCTGGATGCCCTTAAGTTTCTTTAGACTAAAAACATCTGGCATGTTGATTTGTCTTTGGAGGGCTTTGACCCTCAGTTCCCCGTGAGCCACCTTGACTGCTAGAGGAATGGAGACTGAGAATGAATTAGGGTTGTAAGAGCAGTTTGTGTGCTCTCAGTGACTGGTAGGCGTGAAATTGCCAGACTCTTTGCTCTGAATTTCTGAATGTAGCTTAAAACCTTTTAATTTAGATCTAAAAGTGCTGGGAATGATAGAGCAAAACAGATTTCAGTAAGACGTTGCCAAAAATGCAGGAAATAGCTGTGAAACAAATTCACTTGGCTTGAAGCAAGTCATAAAATGACAGCTCCCTGCTGCAGATGCTTAGTGGACTAACAGCAGGTTCCTACTTGGTTGTGTGTTTCATATTGATCCAGAAAACATACTTTATATCCTGTTCCTTCATGAAATGGCAGAATTGAATTGCTGCAGAATGGATGGCAAACATTGTTTTTGTCTACTGAAGCAATTAATTTTCCCATTTGGGTGCAGTGTTTTCTTTCCCAAGTGCTGCGAGCGTCTTCCTGGTGCATAAGAACAGGTAAAAGCTATTCAGTTGTCCAGCCCGAGTTTGCAGAGGAGTTAGGAGAAGAAAGAGTGGAGGATCAGTGGGTATTAGTCTGAGCTTCGCTAGTCTATGTGGAAGTAATGGTTGTTCATGAAGGATACAAGGTTTTTTTAATTAACGATGTAGTTTAGAAAATTCCTAGTTTTCATTTTGGAGGTATCAGTGTCTTGCTTCTTGTAAAATACTTTCCTTCCCTGTGATTTTTTTTTTTTTCCCCAGGTGATAGATTCATCAGATGTTGTCGTTCAAGTTCTTGATGCCAGGGATCCCATGGGTACCCGCTCCCCTCATGTGGAATCTTACCTTAAAAAGGAGAAACACTGGAAACATCTCATTTTTGTCCTGAACAAATGTGATCTTGTTCCTACCTGGGCTACTGTAAGCACAGTCCTGCCTGTTATTCCATGGACCTTCTTTGTTCCTTTTGTAGCCTCTGCCTTAATTCTGTTGCCAGTCTTCGTGCTGGTCTCAAAGGGCATAATGTAACTGGGTCAATGGGAACTCTCTGCTTGCCTGCTTATAAAAGTAACAATTACAATGTAAATCTGTCCAAGTTCAGCTCAGTTGAGCAACACTTACCAGCCACAAATTCTCTACTTCCTCTGTCTGGATTTAACAGTTCAGCTGATGTCTCCAGAGTATGCTAAATGTTAGTCCGCTTAAGATCCATATCCACCACAGCTGGTTTGCTTTATATTGTTAAACTAATTAGTTTTAGCTAGCAGTGAAGGCGTTTTTGGGAAATTGTTTGTCTTTTATAAAAACAATACTCAGTCCTTTTAGCTATTGGGTTGGTGAAATGCTTCAAAGGTTCTTACATAGCAATTTTCATAGACAGTTGCATTTGTGACCCAAGTGAAGATACTGTGTACTTCTGCTCATAAGCAGATTGTTTCACCACCTCCGCGCGCAGGATCCCTAACCGAGTAATGTTTTCCTCTTTAGAAGCGCTGGGTTGCTGTCCTTTCCCAGGAGTATCCAACACTTGCTTTTCATGCCAGCCTCACGAACCCTTTTGGCAAAGGTGCTTTCATACAGCTTTTAAGGCAGTTTGGAAAGGTACAGAACAATTTAGGGATTGGTGTTGGTTTTTGATTGGTGGGGGGTTTTGGTGTGGAGTGTTGTTTTGTTAGTGTTTGGGGTTCAGTACGCTTCCCTACGGACATTCTGTCAACAAATGACTCCATCAATTAAGCTCCCTTCTCTGAAGAGAAAATGGAAAATATTCCTTCAAATATGTTCAAAGTGTTTGTCAAGCTGAGGAGATCCAGAAAGAGTTGGTTTGACCATCGGTCTCCGGGCTAGGTTTCTTGTAGACAGAGTATCCCATTGACACGCCTAGGTCTCATTTGCATGTGTAGAAGAGGGGAACATAGTTCACACCTGTTTAGGTCCTGCATGTGTGCATATGCTATTAAGGTGTTCTCCTTTTAAGTGTCTTCATTTTTCCAAGAAAGGTACTTTCTGTTGCCTTTAGATTAGTTACTGTCTCTTCAAGCCACCTTTGTATTCTGTCCCCAGCTACTCTTTGTATTTGCTTGGTTTCTCAACCTAAATGGTTTCTAAATAAGGCACTCACAAGTAATTTTAGAGCAACCAGGAATGCAAGGGGTTCACATCTTCCTTTTGAAGTAGCAAATATTTTCTTCAATGCTTGGAGTTCTTGGATGGTGAGTTGGTTGTGCCCTTGTAGATCTCTCCTGATAGAAAAGACCTGATCTCATTTTTTGACTTGTTACTCTGGAGTCCCCTTTGCTTTCCAACTTAGTGAAAACAGCAGCTGCTCAAATGTTCAGAACTGTAGCAGTAACTGTCTTTCTCTATGAGGTGCGAAAAAGATGTGTTGTTTCTTAACAGTTACACTCTGACAAGAAACAGATCAGCGTGGGTTTCATTGGTTATCCGAACGTCGGCAAAAGCTCAGTGATCAATACATTACGGTCTAAGAAGGTCTGCAATGTAGCCCCTATTGCAGGTGAAACAAAGGTAGGAGGAGGTGCCTACATTAAAGACAAAAATTAATTATGTAAGTGCATTGTCAAAGGCAGATTCTTGTAAAATTAGCTCAGTGGCATTTTTTTAAGTCTATGGGGAACTACTGATCTCTTTCAGGTGTGGCAATACATTACCTTGATGCGGCGGATTTTTCTCATCGACTGTCCAGGTGTAGTTTATCCCTCTGGAGACACAGAAACAGACATTGTGCTGAAGGGAGTGGTATGTATCTGCCATAAATGATGGAAAATCTCTGCTGTGGTCAATATGGGTTCAAAGAAATTAATGCACGCTTTCCAAAGGGTTGATACTCTACTATTCATTTTCAGGTTCAAGTTGAGAAGATTAAGAGCCCTGAAGATCATATTAGCGCCGTGCTGGAAAGAGCCAAACCAGAGTACATCAGAAAGACATACAAAATTGATTCCTGGAAGGATACAGAAGACTTCCTGGAGAAACTTGCTTCTAGGACTGGAAAACTGCTAAAGGTGTGACAGCTTTCTGCATTTGCAGGCTGGAAGAGTATGTGGGCTGTTACTGAACATGGAAACTATGAATGTTTCTGTTGCTTACAGGTAATAGAAGGGTGGTATGCCCTGCAAACAGGGACATAAATTGTTACTGGGTTCTTTCAGGGTGGAGAGCCTGACTTGCAGACTGTGAGCAAGATGGTTCTCAATGACTGGCAGAGGGGCAGAATTCCTTTCTTTGTGAAGCCGCCAAATGCAGAAACAGGTCCCCAGGTGAGAATGTGATGCTCGTGCCTCTTCTTCTCACATATTGCTCGGTTTTCCTAATGGTATTCACTGTTGTTTTTCCCAGAGTGCCATGTAACTTGGGTGCTGCAGGTCTTGGGCTCTGCCCAAGACTGGTGATTCACGTGGCACCTTGAATTTGGCAAGGACTAGGTAGTGGTGCTCTTTAGACATGTCTGAGCCGTTTTACGATCATCTGGCTACCAAAATGTCAGTGATTGTCACGTTGTTAGCCTGTCATCTTAGGCTTTTTTTGAAGAAATGAAATGGAAATTGCTCTCAGAGATGGTTGGAGAGACTTTGTGGATAATGTATCCATTACGCTCTTTCTTGTAGCCTCCTGCGTTGGAAGTAGCTACAACATCAAGCCAAGGTAATAATGAGGAGAAAATCTCTGAGTTGGTAGCATCAAGTGTGGAGCCAGCAGAAGAGAAGAATAATACAGGCACTGAAATGAAGCAACTAATGTCACATGTTCGGCAGAACTTTGGGAGGATTAATGTGGCACCTCAGTTCTCAGAAGAAGACCTGGTTCCCGTAGATGTGCCAGGCTTTGAGGAAACAGACAGTGATTCTTCTGGAGAGGAGGAGCAGGAAGAGGAGAAAGAGGAAAACGAGCAAGATCAAGATTCAGTAGAGGAGGAATCGCAGTTGGCTGTACCAGGTGCCAGGGAGAACTCTAAGGCAGTTCTTAAGGCTTTGGAGGAGAAAATTGCAAAATACAAAAAATTTCTGGATAAAGCCAAAGCAAAGAGATTCTCAGCAATAAGGTATTTGAATCTTTTCAGTGACTCAAATATTTTGCAGGAGAGGAGGAAGGTTAATGTGGTTCTGCTGTAGTTTCACTCCATTCATGACTTGCTTGAGTGGTTGCTCTGCGTTGCCGCACAGAAGTTGCCACAGCTTATCTAGTTTAGCTGTAAATATTTGAACTTTGGCTAAGCAGCAGTTCGGTTTTGAAAGATTATTCCAAGAAGTCCTATTTAGCAGCACAACTAAAAATGTTCTCACTTTTGGAAAGCTGCCTCTTAAGCTATGGATTAGAAATCTGTTGGTATTCTGAGTAGCAATATTACGTCCTTGCATCTCTCCTTGATGTTGGGCTCTTTCTAGAGCAATACCAAGGCTAATGTCCTACCCGCATATGCCAGCTCAGTCTCTGTGTGTTTACAAGGGTATCCGACCTCATACAGCAGGCCCAGTTTTAGCAAAGCTCATCCACCAGCTTTGTGAGGACTAAGATTTCAAGGATAAGTCTTATGTTTTGTCCATTTGTGCAGCGCACGAGCCCAGTAACTCCAGAGACAAGATTACTGTAATAGGTTTATTAGGTGCAGAGGTTGTGGCTTTGCTTCTGACAGGCTACTGGGATCTATTGGAGACTGATCACTTCTCGGAGGTGGTTACATTTTGTGTTACGACATTATTTTATTGCTTATTTTATCTTTTGTAGAATCCCTAAGCAGCTGAGTGAAAAAGTGTTTGCAAAATCCATGCAGAAGTCTGAAGAACCCAAAGAAGTTGAAGACAGAGGTAAAATAAGATTAATAAGATTACTAGATGTTCTTAATCTACATTTGGAAATCCTCCCATAAGCAAGGTAAGAGAGGGAGTTGAGGGGAAAAGCATTCATTAGCTCCTGATTGCAATTTCTTTTCCCCCTATTTACATCTTCCTATAGCTAACCTAAGGGCTGCCTGATGACCTTGCTGTAGCCTTTCTGTAGCGCACCTGTATGTATAGCAACATATGTCCCTCTGCTAGTGAGTGAGGGTGAAGTAAAGACAAATGTTGTATTTCCAAAAGAATGGTGCTATGGAGAGATTGCAGTCTGAGCAACTTCCATTCCACACGGTGTAATATTACACAGAAGGGAGTGGAAGGGTTTATGACATTACAAAAGCACAGAGATACTTCAGGCTATAGGTTTTACTGTGGTGACTTCAAGAGTCTGTGGCTTCAGTTTCCACAGTAAGTGCGATTAAAGGCAAAATCATAGGAGAAAACCCTATTCTGACAAGACTGTGAGATTCTTCTGGACTTGCATGGGGCTTGAAGGAATCTGCTTCTCAAGAGCAGTTTTCATAGTAATAGCGAGTGATTCTCTGGTAAGGAACACGCGTGTTGTTTTGGTAGAAGCTACTAAAACACAACCAAAGGAATGCCTTGCGGAAGTAGATAGGGTGGTGACCCCAGCCTTAAGTTCTGCAAACAGATGGGTGTTATGGAAGATGCCTGAGTATGTGATCTCTGCTGTTTGCAGGCAGCACAGAGAAGAAAAGAAAAAGGAAAGCAGAAGATGAGGGTGATGATGATGACCATTTGGGTAAACAGCCTTGCAAGAAACTGACGTCCAAAGAAGTAAGTGTGACTTCTTGTAGTACAACAGATGAGGAGGGTAGTAGAACTGGCTTTCTTTTTCTCCATAGATTGCTCATTATCACTTAAGAGCTTTGAGACTGGGGACTACTAGGAGGGAGAGAGTGTGGGGACTGTGGCTGAGGTAGGAGGAATGTGAAGACAGGGTCACTTGCTGCTGACGTGAGATGTGACAGTAGATGTGACCCATAAAAGGGTCCAGCAGGTAACTGTGACAAGGAGTGTTGAAGGGGAGAATCTTTTGTGGGCAGCTGCTTGCTTTCAGTGTTAGCTTGCGCACTGGTGCTGTTAAGAGAGCAGGGGGTGTAATGCTGGGAGGTGGGAGAATTTGGAGCTAGCTGGGCAGTCCTGGTCTGTCTTCAGAGAGAGCTGCTGCTTCTTTGTGTTCGTGTTAGTCAAGTCTAAACAATTCTTCTAGAATAACTTAAATACCAACTGAAATTGTCTGTAGGACTTTGAAAGTGATTCGTAAGCAAACTTGTACAGCAAGGGTTTTTGCATTGCTGTGGACTGTTAGGACTGTCAGAGGGGAGCAGAAGACTGAATTCTCTTTGTGAATGTTCTGTCACATTTTCTGTTAAAAGACCTCTTACGTGACTGCATGTCAGGTTGTTTCTTGTGTCTTGTTTACTACTTTTGTAAAGATTAAAGTGTAGCTTCCTTTGTTATGGTTTTAGAGCATGGGTGGGTGGATGCCATATAGATGTTCGTATGTTCACGTCAGTAATGTTTTGTTTGAAATTACTAATTTTACTTAAGGCATGTGGAATGCAAACATTTGAAAGAATGCAAACAAATTCAGGCTATGGATACTGTGGATTTGCTAATGTGTTTTGTGTGTATTTACAGAGAAGACGAGCTGAGAGGCAGCAGCGCTCCAAGAAAGTTGGAGTCCGGTATTATGAAACTCACAACGTGAAAAATAAGAATAAGAACAAGAAAAAAACTGGCTTGGAGGAACAAAGATCAAAGCACAAAAAATACAAACATAAGCAATAATGGCTTATTCTATTAAATTTTACATAAAACAGCTCTAGTATGCAGTGGCTTTTTTTAATATAAAACTTGTAGTTCCCATTCAAAGCTTAGTTTGACTTGTCTGTCTTGTTCCCAGGAGTAGCATCTCACTCTTTGTTTCTGCATCATCTGAAAGTTCTTTATGCAACTGGAGATCGTGGTATTTCCACATCGCTGTCTAAGGCCAGTAAACACTGCATTGGCAAAACACATCCTGAAGTGTTATTCAGTGGTGTTGTTGGGTCATTTGTTTTTTTTTTTTCTGGAAACTGGCTTTATGGAGTTTTTCACATGACTGCAGCGAATTATCTTTCCCATGTCTGCTTGCTGCATATAACCGGCTAGTTACACAGGTATCTCAAGTCAAGATTTCATTTGCTTCCACTGAGAAGTGATGCTTGGAACAGTATCACACCCCTCTGTTTCATTAGAAATCACCACGTAGATAGCTTTGGTATTGCTCATCCTGGGTTACTACAAGTTGTTCCGACAAGGGATTTTGATGTACAATTAACAGCAACTTGCCCGTTCTCGAGGAAATGCCCTCCAAACACCTGTCCAAGGATTACCTGCAATTTGATTCTTAGTGAATGTGACTTGCATTTATTGTAGATGCTTTGTATATTGTTTCTGAATTTTCTACAACATTTTCAAAGTAATAATATTACAGAGACGCTGGCATGTAAAAATGTTTATTAGTTTATTGCTTTGAAGGTCAACTAGTGTATTACCAACAGGCAAGTCCCAGACAGGTTCACTATTCAAGAAGCTGAATGCTGAGACAGCATTGAAAGAGGGTGCAGTAACTAAGCTCTTGAATTTCAAGTCTTCAAGAGAAAAAAGAAAGAAATAATACAATTACACTGCCTTCAGTTACCGGTAAGTGAAAATTCAAGATTGTTTTATGAAGACAAATCTTTGTCGCTAATTGCAAACTTCTTACTCTGACAGCTCTTCTGAGCACTGCCTGGAGGACTGCAAAAAATCTACTTATTTGGTGCAATGATGCTTTCAAGTTGGGCCTGAAAAACAAATGAGACAGTAAGTCAAACTAGATTCAACCTAAAAAATAAACCCCCATTGCTGAAAAGTGATAAATTGTCTGTTAGATATTCAAAGCGACGAGCTGAGGGATGCTGCAATACTTCAAGAGAAACAGGCCAGGGTTTTTTTCCCTAGCTATTCCATTCCTTACTACATGTTTTATAAATTAGCTTTTCATTCTTGGCATACACACTTGTTGCATTCTGAGAAGAAAAGAGCTGGCCTTGGTTCCATACAATGAGAGTCATTTTATAATGTAAAGCATTGAAAAGGAAATTAAATAAAAGCTGTTGAAACAGTCGTCTGAATTCTCTGGTTTCAGGCTGGACTATGTGAGCGAAATTAAATATTTGGCTAACATTTGGAGTACACACTCTGACTCTGGGACAAAAGTAGCTGGGAACAGCAAGTTTTTCAGTTCCTGAGACAACCCAATTAGATGCCTAATTAGTAGATTGATCAGAGTGCTACACATGCTTAGGGAGCACGTAGGGGATGAGGCTTCCAGGACTCGTAGATTGTCCTCTTTCTAGAGCTGCCATCAAAATAAACTACAACAGTGGTGTATGCGGAGCTGTTGGAATACTTGTACTTCAAGGAAGAAACAGATCCAGTGGCAACACATATTTGATCTAACAGTTATTCCATTTTGTGCCCTAAAATGTTTTGAGATGACCTGAAGATGTTAATGGTTTAGAAAGGAGAAATTGTAGGAACAGTGAAGATAAGCAGGTTGGCGTAAAGGACATGTTTTTAGCTGCAGCCAGAAACATTTAACATTGTTTACGGGAACATTTTTTCTTTACTCCAAAGATGTGGGTTTTTTTCTTTTCAAAAGCAAGGTAATGAGCAGAAGCTCTGTTTTCACCAAAGCAGCATGCACAAAATTACTCCTGTAATTATGCAGTCCCTACTACCTAAGTACACAATTGTTATTAGGTAATATTGGATGTTAAATGTTATCGGGAGTCAACTTTAATGGCCAACAGCAAAAAAACAAAGCATCTTAATTTGCCTTCACTAGATTTCCCGTTTTGTAGTTGAGAAGGGGTGCTAACTATTATAACCTTGCAATCAAGTTATGCAGAAATAGATTCCTGGGGTATCAGTCAAGTTTGAAGCCTCCGCGTTTGGGGTTCAGCTGCGTGCATCTGCTCTTCTCCAGCTGACTGTAACAATTTAGTGTTTTCTGAACAATTTCTGATCTCTCCCTGGCATACATGTATATGACTAAAATTCAGTTTACCAGTCCTGCTGTTTGCATCGTCAGCTTTACTAGTAATGACCAATTGCTGACTGAGCAAGGAAGCAGAGAATGCAAAAGCACTACTATTTTGCCATTTCACTGAGAATTTAAAGAAAGCAGAACATTAATATAAATGCATCATAAATGTAACACTCCTAAAACTATAAGGAGAAAGTTATTTTTATATCTTTCTAATTACAAAATGAGAAGTTTTACCATTACTGTTTGGAATTGTGCTTTTTTACTAACCTTCAGCTGTTGATTCGTTCGTTTCAGGAACTGAACCTCTTCAGTGTGTTTCTTCTCTTCTATCTGTCGCCTTTCATTTTCACGTTTTTCAATAGCTTCACATTTAGCTTTCTGTTCACTCACTTGTCTTTCCAGCTCCTGCTTTTCCTCTTCTAGCTCTGCAATCTTGGAAAAGAGTAGAGATTGCTCAAGTTTTATTTGGTAATAATCAATTTTCAGTTAAGATGGGACAAAGTTGTATGTTGTACAGCCTTTAGAGTGTTCCAGATACAATAACAGAAAATTAATGAACTGCAGTTAAGCCCTAGGAAAACAATAAGACAAATATTTTGGTGATCTTTACTGCCATCCAGTGGAAAGAGAAATAATTGATTTCTTACAAAATTTTATATGTAATATCCCTATGCTGTGTCATGTGCAGAAAACTACATTATGGGGTTAACAGCCCAGCTTACTCTTTTTTCCATGTCAGATTTGCCTTGCTCAGCTTGTAGTGCCTTCCGCATGCCGAACGCAACACTGCTCTCGTAGAGTGTCTGATAAGCAGCAATTGTCATTTGGATTTCATCCCTGACTCGAAGCAGCAACAGTCCTCGCTCTGCACAGTTAATTGTAGTTTCACGGATCAATTCATCTTTAAAGAAAGGGAACAGTCTAGTTAGAGTAGGTACTGTAAGTTTATCTGGGAATGCTGGATACACACAGGGTCCAGAGCTTGCTGTCTTTTACTTGTTTACTAGGGATGGTCATAATTTTTTTTTTCTTTGTTACATTACAGCTATCGCATCAAGTACCACCCTGTAAAAGCGGAGTGGTGGTACAGAACCTATGGTAACAACAGCGATACTGATATACTAAAGCTGTAACAGGAAACACCTACAAATTTGTAATGATTTTTTGCAGTTATCGGAAAGCCTCCAGAAGAGTCAAGAGCCTTCATCCAGTGTCTTGCACTTGGAAGACCGGCACTGTGTCATCAGCGTGTAAGAGTGCTTAACAGGTATGCATATGGTGTTTTAAGTTATTTTAAATTAACCGATGGGTTAAGTACAACTAAGAGGATTTTAAGCTGCTTTGCATCTTTTATGTAGTAAAGGTATGCCTACACTGATGTGTCTTTTGAGGGTCAGCTTTGTGAACGAGACACTGTACGATGCTCTCTGCGAAAGCTGACAGCTTGGCTAGGTGTTAACGGTGAGAGCCCTGCGGCTGCTGCAAAAGCAGCCCCCGCGCCACGCAGCCCCCCTGGGAGCGCCACACAGCCCCCCTGGGGCCCCTGCCCTGTGGGGACCGAGGCTGCTGGAAGGCACAGCGCTGGCGGGGACGTGGCTGGGGGAGCCGCAGCCCCTCCGGGCCAGGGGGAGCCGTGCTTTGTGGGTTCCCCCTTCTGGCACTGACCGAAGCACTGCGAGTAGAGCTCCCTGCGCACGGGGCAGATGCCGGTCTCCCGCGCCTGCCGCTGCTGCAGCCGCAGGTCCAGCTGCTCCTGCAGGTGCACCACGTCCAGGCGGGTGCTGGGCGCGCTGGACACCTCCTGCACCCACCGCCGGTTCTCCTCCTCCCACTCCCTGCCGCGGAACGCACCGGCTGTTAGGGGGCGGGCCCGGCCGGCCGCTGCCAGGCGCGGCTGGGCCCGGCCCCTCTCACCGCGGCGGCAGGATTGCGTTGAGGATCTCTTGCGGCTGCTTCACGGACTCGGCGGCGGCCGTCCGGGGCGGCGGCG
>VZSZ01004020.1:29535-54326 GCA_013398815.1 Ibidorhyncha struthersii
AGTCCCTGTCCCCCTCCCAGTCCCCGTCCCTGTCCCTGTCCCCATCCCCTGCCCTTGGTGCCCCTCGGTGCAGCTGGTCCCATGGTGGTCCCCCGGGCTGCTGCAGGACCAGTTTTCCATTTAAGCTCCTGTACCTGCCTTGTCTCCCCCAACCCGAGCATCTTCACCCCCATCGCAGCCTCTTTCCGAAACCCTTTTCACTGTGCCCGGAGAGGCGGAAGGGAAACACAGGCAAGAGCCACCTGTGCCACACGCTTGTCACTGCCATCCCTGTCTTTTTCTTTTTGCTCCTGATCCCCCTGCAGTGCCGTGCCAGTGCTTGGCCGTAAGCTCCTGATGTGTCCTTCTCTGTGAGGTGATCTCTGTTTGAATGTTTGAACAGTGGTGAGTTACTGCTTCCGTTAACGTCCTTTTTGGTTTTCTAGGCGGTCAGTGCATTAGCTGGAGTCCAGGACCAGCTCATTGAGAAGCGTAAGTCACTTCTTCATTTTTCTCAGAATCTGGAAAGAGCTACACTTCTCCCCACAATTCAGCCCTGTCTCCAGTTGTCTGGACCTGTGCTGTACTCGCTGCTCCCCCGCAGCACTCCCCATCCAGGGACCTGCGGCTGCTCCTCTCCATCCAGCTCCCGAGTGCTCTCAGCACAACCTCTAGCAACACAACTCAACAAAGCGGCACTGTGAGAAACAGAATTAAAGTTGCTCTTCCTTTCTTGAGTAAACTTTTATGCTCAGCAAGGGTTTATTGTGCATAAAACTTATTTAAATGGATTTGGTGCTCTTAGGAGAAAGAGGCTAGAAGGGCTGTTTGTGTCTGTCAGTCCAGTTGCAAGTGACATGGGGAGGAGCCACTTACGTTCAGGATTTTTAAAAACATCTCTGTAATCAGTACCGAATCAGATGCAATTCTAGCCTGTTTCCGTTGCTGAGGAGGTAGCTTGCTGTCCTTTGGAAATATCTTTCAGGTTCTGGCATTTACCTCCTGGTGCCGTGAGGCTCAGCGTGCGTCTGCTGCCCCGTGTGCTGGTGCTGGGGGTTGCTTTGCCAGGGCAGGCTGGGCTGTGCGCAGTGGGGAGGTAACCACTGCGCTCGTCTGTGTTTGTCGTGCTCTAGGGGAGCCAGGCAGTGGCACAGAGAGTGACACTTCTCCAGACTTTCACAACCAGGAGAATGAGCCCAACCAGGAGGATGCTGAAGAGCTGGATGGGTCTGTGCAGGGGGTGAAACCCCAGAAAGCTGCTTCCTCTACTTCTTCTGGGAGCCACCACAGCAGCCACAAAAAACGGAAGAACAAAAATCGACACAGGTTAGTGGTACCAGCAGCCTTCTCGTCATGCCTTCTGAATGGTTAGCTGTTGCTGAATTTACTTTATTATGTGAAAGGAACTAGTTAGAGTAATGAGGAGCTCGGGTCATGTGTTTTGGTGATTTGCCTGCTTTTTAGTTGCATGCATCCTGTAGTGTTCGTCAGGACCCCATTGCCCCCGTTGTGTCAGGGAGGGGAAAACACACTGGAGAAGTTAAACGAGCAGCGAGCACAGGGTGCTGACTCCAGCTGTGGTACAGCTGGGCTTTTCCCCTGGCCTTTTCAACTCTCCTGTCTGCCCGGGAGAATAAAGCCGTCTTCCTTCCAGTAGAGGAGGATTGCAGTCCTGGCTCCTGTGCTTGCTTCTTGGTCTCTGCAGAACCACGTAAGATAGGAATGTAAGATAGGGTACTTTCTTTGGAAAAGAAGGGTGAAAAAGCAATTTGGAATGTTTTGCTGGGTGTGGGCACTCTTCACTAAGATTTCCACTCCCCAAGCCCTTTCAGTTTTCAGTGTCCCAAACTGAGTCTCTTTTGATGATGGCATGAAAGACTTGCTTTGTCACTTTCACCTCAAAGTGTTTGTTATTAAACTGACCTGATATTCATGTGAAACAAAGCTTTCCTGAACTCTTAATGGTTGAATTTCGATGACCGGTTCTGCCTCTTAAGGTGTGCCCTGAGGTGGGATGCAGCACAGTGGGCTGACGGCTCAGAAATCTGCAATAAGCTCCCTGCCTTGCAGCGCTGCTCTCCATGGGCCACGTAACCCGCTGCTTAACCGTGTCTCGGTGCCCCTCAGCAGAGCTTAACCCAAGGATTTCTACCGAGTATGATAGTGCACTGTGGAGTCAGGCCCTAAGGAGAAAGAAATGTGGCAATCCATGCTTTTGGGAAGAGGAGACATTTACTGCAGAACTGCGCCTTTCCTGAAGTGATTGCTGCATCTGGTACTTAAAGATGATTTAGAAGTAAAGGAGCTTTTAAAGTATCAAATGTTCCCGCTAGCTTTGAGCTCGTTGGCTTTGCGTATGGATGGGCTTTCCTCTTCGGCGCACCTTCTCATGCAATTAGAAAAGAGAAATGTTTTAAAGAACAGTGGAAAAAATTTACAAAGATTACTGGGGAGAGGTTGGTTTGGGAGATCCAGAGGTAGGTATAGTGCTTGAGAAATGCCTAACTACTTTTTCTCCTCCATTAGGTTTTGAGTCATTAGCGTGTCTTTAATTCTTAGATCAGAATTTTCTTCCTACAGCAGTGTTAAGGGGGCAAACGTTCTAAAGTGCTGCATGTCCCGTTGGTTCCTCATGAGCTGGGAATCCAAAGCAGTTCAAAACTCTTTTTTTTTTCGCCTGTAGGCAGTTGGAAAGAAGTTCAGGAATAACACAAGACACTACATCAGTAAACAAGTTCAGAGAAACAATCTGTAAAACTGAAGTACAGCTTAAGAAAGCTGCGGTTTCAAACAAGTTATAAGATATTCTACTAAACACTTACCTGGGCAGCGGACCGGTCCGCTGCAGGCGCGGTGGGGTGCGATGCAGATGCTGTAAATAACGTACATTCTTTTGCTCCATTACATAACCCGAACTTTAGCGACAGGAGTTAGGAAGAAACCGCCCCACCAACAGGTTGTGGCCTTTGGGGTTTCTTCTGCGTTCCTTCCGCTGCAGCAGCTGGTGCTGGCTACTGCCGGGGACAGAATATTGGACGTGAGGAGCCGTGGTCTGATCCGGTATGGCAGTTCTTGTCCTCAGAGATACAGCAGACACGTCTACATTACAGAAGGGCTTTTGCAGTTAGTAATGGACTATTTCGTAATACTTAGTGTGGACAGATACATAATTAAAAGAAGGTGATAATTAAGTTTGTCTGTAATAAAAACTCCGTTAAAATTGTGATTGCTGTTACTGACTATCCCCTGAGTTTTGGCAGAAAAGACCAAACAATTTTCAAGTATATCTAGGTTAAAAAAAACCAAACAATAAACCAGTCCCGGTTTACCAAAAGCATAGCTAAGTGCTTTAAAATGTATTGCAGCTCAGAGTGCTCTTTAGGAAGAGACCTGCCCGTCTGTTTCTTGAGTGTCATGGAATGAAAAAAGAAAAGAGAAAAATAATAAGAAATCTTGGCATTTCTTTTTGATCAGAAGCTCTCCCGTTTGCCAGCACGTGTTTGAGTTCTGCTCGCCTGTTCCTGAGGAGCTGGAAGGCGTTGGGAACAGGCACCCTGAGGGTGCGCTGCCTCCACTGGGTTTTCTACTTCATATGCCGCCGAGAGTGGGGTGGAAAGTTGGATTCAGACTGAGCAGAACTGGTGTGAATGGGCAGTTTAACTTCAAACAGTTAAACCCAGGGAATCAGATGGAAGTTACCGTGTCTCTATTGAAGTCATCCTCTGTTCCCTCTGCAACCACAGGAAGGCCGAGATGATTGTGTTCTGTGTACTCAGCAATTTTCATGGCTAAAAAGTATTTCAGGAGAAAACAATGCTGTTTCCTCTTAGAAATTCAGTGCTGAAAAGCTACTGAGTTACAGCTGACTTGGTGACAAGTCCTTTCCGACACACACAGTGGTTAGCTTTGGGGCAGAGCTGTTTCTGGAGACGGTGCTGTGGGATGCGTGTGGACGCTGAGGCGAGGGCTGGGATGTCACCAAGCTGCGATCAGCTCTGGCCGAATGACCGTGTTCTCTTTTTCGCTCTTCTAAAGGAAGCGAGTGCGAGGGGCGTGTGTATGCGTGTGCGTTATGGGAATATCCGAACGCAGAGTGGGCCACTTAGTTCTGTGTCGTCTCCGCCTCTGCCTGAACGAGCTTTGCTTTGCCCTGTAATCCAGACGAAGCCGCTGCCGGCCGACCACCCGCTCCTTTGGGTTTGCAAGCACATCAGTTTTCCTCTTGCCTGCGAGCTAGTCTGCCCTCGCGAGTATCTGGTAGCATCCTTTCTCAGCACCTAAAATTCCCTCCATAAACCCACTCTGCCTCTGTTCTAACACCTCTTCTTCCCAGAAATCCAGTGGGGAGGGGGACTCTGGATTGCCAAATCTGGAGTGCTGTTTGTGCCCAATTCTGGTTAAGATATCTTAAGAACTTTATGGCATTTGAACACTGGCTTTATAATTTAATTTATTTTATTTTATTTTTTTAGTAATCTCGCTAGGGTGGCTAATCAACTAATTTATTTAATTCATTAGTATATTAATTTCTATTGCTTTCTTCCTTTCAAATGCTGCCCCTCAGCCCGTCTGGCATGTTTGATTATGACTTTGAGTAAGTTTGACTTGAATTAGTACTTGTGCTGTGTTGTTAGTGTGTAGACACCAATGTGCCTTTTGAGACCTTTCTAACCCATAGTTTATCTGTTTAATTGTAGGTATGTATATTAGGTTAGGCTGGGAAGTTTTTTTTAAAAACAGAAAAGCGTGATGGAGGTAACATTTTATTTAATAACTTCAGCAAAATTAAATTAACTTCACTCTTCTTTACCTTTCTATTTCATTTTTAAATAGATAAACTTTTTAACTTAAAAACTTAGTTTAAAAGCTGATTCCTCTGGCTTTGCTTCTTAAGGAGATTAGTGTAGACTTGGATATTTCCTTCTGGAAAAATGTAATAAACTCAGTACCTTTGACTCGTATAATCCCTGTCATCTTAAACTCCTGTCTCTCTTCCAAGTAAATAACTGTTACCACTATGTCTGAATAATTACCTGTGGCATAGTTACACATCTAACAAATTAACATAGAGCATGCGTATTTAACCTTATTTCTTTATGCTGCATAACTGCCCTGTCATTTTTATTATGAACCTTTATTAACTCTTTTTTTGAGCGGACGGAATAATAAAGAATCCACTCTCCGTCTCTTTGCTGCTCCCTTGCCCAGTAACACTGGGGCAGTGATTTGGCTCAGCCGAATTGAGACTGTGGATTGCATTAACCAAATAGTCTTTGTTGTAGCCTGTGCCATATGCAGTAGCTGGTTCTTTGAACTCTAGTCTTGGTTTAATGTATTGAAATGGACATTTCTCTTATCTTTCCAACCACAGGATTGATCTCAAGTTAAACAAAAAGCCAAGAGCCGTAAGTATCAGTGCTCTGTCATTGTTTTCATTGCTCATCTGTAGACTTGAGTGGCTGACTGACTCCTAATCTTACAAAGCCTCCCTCTGCTGTAATTTAAGATGTTATCTTCACGGTTGAGGAATATCGTGGTATGAAATAAGCATTGTCTTGTGGGTTTAACAATGTAAGCCCAGGTGGGCTTGTTCCGAAGCTAGGTCACAGTTAACTCCTGTGCACTCCTTATGAAAAAAGCTGGTTTGCGTCCTGTTAGCTTGTCATGATCTGGAATGTTAAAAGCATCTGGTTTTGGTTGATGCGTTCTTGCATTAAGGTTTTGAAGGGTCCTTTCTTTTGAATGTTTAGCTACAAGAAAAAAAAAAAATCTCTTTTCTGTTTTGCCTGCAACTAGTGGTACGTAGAAATGAGAGAAGACTGAGAATCCCCGCTCTGCAAGCAGAATTGGAAGTAGAAAGACGTTAATGTGCCTGTCCTTTCCTTTCTCTGCAGGACTACTAGACTCATCAGTGCTGATGCTTCTGGGATTTAGGTCTACGTGAATCCCCACTGAGAAAAATGCCAGTCGACTGAATGAGCGCGATGGCAGCTCTCTGGCCGAGTGTCTGCAGATGGGAGTGGCTCACTCGAAAGAACTTACATGGGGGAGAAAATCTTGGACCATGTTCTTTGCATCATTTTTAAATCACCTGAGTTGCAGGAAGACTAAGGTGGTGTAGTAGTAGTAGTAGTAGTAGTAATAGTAGTCGTCATAGTCCTGAATTCCTGACTATTCTGTGCTTCCACCTCAGTCGGGAACTTCTTAAAATTGGCTGATCTTGCTGCTGCCACCCCTGTCATCTGCAAACCCATGGAGAGGTTTTCCTTTTTCCACTGGAACTGGGGTATGATTCAGTATGTCCCATCCATGTTGTAAGACTTAGATGACTTTTGTTGCTGATAGTTAGCTTTGTAGTTTTGGTTTTGTTTCGTTTTTTTTTTTTTTTTTTTTTTTTTTTTTTTTTTGTGTTGGGTTTTTTTTGTTTAAACCAAAGTGTATAGTTAACAAATTGACTTTTGGTTTCTTTGTTTTAATCCATGTAGAGTGGAAGGTTCTTCATTTTGTGGAACAGCTCATTTTGATTCTTATTCAAGCAGAGAAGAAGGTGGTTAACCCTTTTCTCTAGTTCTAATTTTGAACACCATCCCCTAAAATTTACGCAGTATCTAAAGGTGCAGGGAAGGCTGGAGCTCAAAGCCATCTTGCTCTTTGCTATCTTTGAGGTTGGGTGGATTCTCTTTTTAATACAAACTTCCGTCATTTGTACATAAACAATAAAGTTACGTTTGTCTCTCTTCTCATGTTTTGTTCAGTCCAAAATTTGACTCCTAGTGCTTTTTATTCTCCATCTGCTTTATGAGGACTTTTTGTTGGAATTCTTCCACTTTCGCGTGGTAGCTGTTCCTTGTCTTGTGAGCCTTAGGAGCTTTCTGTTTGCGCTTGCTTTCCTCTGCTATACCTAACATCGAGCACTGAAAGGATTGCCAGGCACCGGGCTCCAGCTGTGTTCAACTAATCCCGCTTCCAGGTAGGACTCGGGTGTCAGTCAGTTCCCGCTGGTGGTGGCAGAATGCCCACAGGTGAGGGATGAGCGGTCTGGATTGCCACTGGAAGAGTACACGGAGGGAGGAGCGATGGGTGCTTGTCAGAGCAGCCGGGTGAAGACGTCGATGCTGATGCTGAAAGAAGCTTTGCTTTTCTCAAGGCGGTAAATTGCCTTTGTTACGGGCGTCGTCAGACATTTGTGTCTGCTTAAACATTGTGATGGAGAGAGTGCCATGGGCAAAGCTGTGTCACTTGCGGCCCCCCCGGTGTGTGTGCACGCTTGTTACGGCTCAGCGTTCATTCTGTTCCACTGCGCCTCCGCTTTCCTGGTGTCCTGGGTCTCGTTCAGCCCTCTCCCGGCAACCCGGTCAGCGCAGAGCGGTACGCGGGAGTGAAGGCCGATGTAGGAGCAAAGTTCTCCCTTGTGCTGTTGCGCAGGGTGGGAGCTGGCTTATGCCGCAGTAGCGCCAGCAGCTGGCACTCTGCTCTCGGGGGCTGGCGGCTGCTTAGCTGGGGGTGTCGGGATGTAACAGCTTAATGGGTGAGCTGCAAAGCTGTCCTACTTTTTTGTGTTCTAAGTTACAGAGGTTAAATACAGGGGGGTGGAAGACCTAGGAAATAACGAACCCCTAAAAGGCCTTGGTTTTTCACAGTTCTGGAAAAAAGAAGTCTTAGCCGGTGGGTTTGATTACTTGGCCTTGGTACAGAAGCAGTTTTTCTCCTGGTACTGCTGCTGTTCCAAAGGAAGAACTACAAGAGCACCTGAACTTCAGAGGGTAGAAATCTTTGCTGCACCACTTTGACCTCCAGCAAAGCTGCTGTACCTTTTTGGCCACAACATTTACCAGCAGAGGAACAGCAAAGGACTCGTGTAGTGTGGAGTCCTGTGTGTACAGGTGTGTTTTGTGGCAAAGCATTGACATCGGCTCTGCTTTCGCTGTGATACGTGTGAGGGGTGCTGCGGGGACAAGGGGAAAACACAACCTTTCCTGCCTCCGGCAGTGTTTGTCACTAAAGGAAGGGGACAGCCTGTCCGGATGAGGACAGTGGCTGATGGCAGCAGCCCTGGGGAGCGAGCACATTGATCGGGGCAGAAAGCTAAATGGCAGATGCTTGGTTCACAGTTAAAGGCGCCTCGTTCTGCTGCTGTGCAGCTATTCCCTCCCAGGTCCTGCTGACCCGCAGCAGCCCTTTGGCTGCCAGGAGAGAGGTGAGATTAAGAGGCCATGTGGCCCCATGCAGTCTGTCCCAGCAGAGGGACCCGTCGCTTGTCCCAGAACAAGCACTGACGGCCACAGCTCTGCAGCAGCAGCTTCCCTGCGGTGATGCCGTAAGGTGGGGGAGGACAGTGTGCGGGGTCCCCCATCGCTTTGGGAGCATCACCATCACCAGGAGGGTTGTGAGATGGATGCTGGAGTCTGACTCTGGCACTTGTGCCTGAAACTTCTATTTTATTTCTGAAGACTTTTTTTTTTTTTCCTAAACAGCCAGAGTGACTAAAGATCCCCAGGACAGCCAGGGCCTGGCCTTGGACACAGGAGTCAGAGCGAGCTGCGCAGGCTTTTACCTAACCGCTAATGAAAGCTAAAAGTAGTTGTTAAAAATAAGTCACAGCTCTTTTTCTTGCAGAAGATGAATCTGAGCAGAGCAAATGAGGGGTGGCAGAGCAGCAACTGTCGTTATGGCCACCAAAGGCAGAGCAGGAGAAACGCTAATCCCCTGCGCAGCCTCGTCACCAAGAGGATTAGGCAGGAGTTTATCGAGCCCGAGGAAGCGGCCGAGCAGCAGCTGAGAGCTGACACCAGGCAGGAGGGGCAGGTCTCGTCGGGAGGGTCTGCGCGTGGCCCATCACCGGGTAAGGGGGCAGAGCCGGGGAGGGGGAGCGGGCATCCCGCTGGGCATGTGTCCGTGGGGCTGGGAGCTGGCCCCTTTGGCTAGTCTGGCACTCGGCAAGCCGGGCTGGACACTGGCGTGTGGTGGTGCCCCCCACGGATGCCACGCGTCCCTCCGGTGTGCAGAGTGTGGCATGTGAGCAAGGCAGCTCACGGGGGCGCGGGCACATCACCTCTCCATCTCCTGGTCAGCAGGATCCCCATGGGCAGGCAGCGTGGCCCACGGTCACCGAGGTGGAGGCAGCTCCTGCGTGCTGGGTGCTGGTGGCTCCTGTCGCTCTCTGGGACCGCACTCCAGGGGCTGCGGTGGCTCTGGAGGCTGGCGTGGGTGGGTACCGCAGGGCCCCAACCCCAAGGCCCTTCATGGACTCGTGTCAGCCCCAAACGTGGATCATGTCCAGCCCGAGGGGTGGGGNCCCTCATCCTCAGGGGTTGGCTCTTGGCTTGAGGCACTCTATGGTTCTGCCAACCAAGACCTCTGGGGACGTGGGGACATTGCAGCGGGCTCAGCGCTCCCCAGGGCGGGTTTGAGCCCACCGCTCTCACTACACGGCCGCCAATCCTCTTCCCCAGTACCTGCTGATCTGCTACAAGAGCTGCTGGGATGGCGCCTTCCAGGTCACCGAGGAGGTAACTCCCCCGATGCACACCCAGACCACCGGGGCTGCGGAGCTCTCCGACCCCCAGGACACAGCTGAGCCCGGTGACATGGTCTGTTGGGTGGCCCAGTGGCACCAGTGGGGCTGTAGCTCCCCAGGGCAGGGCACAGCGGGGTTCCCCCAGTCAGGGTCGGTGCCAGGGGCCGTCCGGGCTCGGCTGCCTGTGGATGGGTCAGTCCCCACTGTCCGTGGTGGCTTTCAGCTCGGCACGGCGCTGCAGTTGAGGCTGGAAAGTGGCAGTGAGGGGAGTGAGGAGGAGGACGGGGGCTCCACTTCTGTGCCGGAGCCTGGGCAGGCAGGTGGGTCCCCGGAGCGGTGGTACGGGCAGGTGGGGATGTCCCTGGTGCAGGGGATGGGTGTTGCGGGAGCTGAGCTGTGGTGCCAGGGCAGTGGTGGAGTGGCGGCAGCGCAGTGATGCCAGCGAGGCCATGCTGGGGAGGCTGGAGGCGCTGGAGGCCGATGTCCGCTTCCTCTGCACTGAGCTGGGCGCTGAGAAGCTGCTGTGGAGCAGCCGGTTCCTGGAGCTGCTGCGGGAACAGCAAGGTCTGCGCCAGCGGGTGAGTCCCCATGGAGCTCCCAGNCCGACCCTCACCACCCATCTCAGCTGCAGGAGCGCCCGCGGCGGCGGTGGGACAGCAGCGACAGCCCCGAGCTGCTGGGGGGAGTGGAGGACCAAAGTGCCAGTGGGAGCGAGGGAGAGAGCCCGGCAGGTAGCGGCTGGGGACGTGGGGGGCATGTGGGGGACAGGGAGCCAGTGGTCGGGGAAGGGGGGGGACCTGCCACCTGCAGCCAGGGCTGAAGCAACGTGCTGAGCTCTGGCAGTGGGCAGCATGGGGAACCCACCAGCTCCTGCCTGGGCACTGGGCAGCACTGGGAGATGAGGATGCTGGAGAAGGCTCCCAGTCTGCTGCACCAGTTGCCACTGGGAGCCCAGCTGGGCGCTGCCACACGCAGCAGAGCTCCGGCCATCACTCCCTCCCCCTCTTCCTCTTGCTCTGCTAAAGGACACCGGTGGATGGAGCCACCCTGGCAGCCAGCCCCAGGCCAGGCAGCCTCTTGGGGCCAGCGGCTCCGTGACGGGCAGAAAATGTAAGTGACGGTGTACGCAGGGCGTTGGCGAGACCGGAAGGAGCCACATGTCCCTCCCTGCCCAGGCACCACAGGACACAGGCCAGGGCGGCGCAGTCCCGGTTGTGTTCCCGTGTCCCTGTATGTGCCTCCATCCCGCCGGGCCCTGCCCGGTCCTGCCCCGTCCTGCCTGTTGAGCAGAACTGCAGCCGTTTCCCAGAAGCAGGAACCAGCCCAGCGGCAGCTCAGGGTGAGCCGCTGCCTCCTGGCCTGCCCGGGGCAGGGCACAGCCACCCCTTGCCCGCGGCCACCCCCGGGGCTGACCGTGCCCTGGGCAGGTTGTCTCTGGTGGAGCCCAGCGAGGAGCATCTTGATCTGCTGTGACTTGTCGGGAGCTTCCAGGAGTGAGGAGTAAGGTCACCACCAGCTCCCGGTCACCACCAGCTCCCGGTCACCTTGCGCAAGCTGGAGACACTGGGGCCACGGATGGATTGCAACACCCCAGTGCTGCCCCGTTTACTTCCTCACTGGCCAGATAAGTCCCCTCCATCAGCTGCTCCACACACACATTGCGACTCTCGGCCGGCTCCTTGCAACAGTGCTCGGGGGGGGGGGAGAACCGGCTCTCCTGGGGTGGCCGAGGGGCCCTCGTCCCCAGAGAACGGCCTCGCCAGCGATGCTGTGCCATGGGAGGGGCAGCCCCGAGCGGCGCAGGCTCAGAGCTGCCCAGGGCACATCTGAGCAAATCCGCCTCTGCCCCTCCAGAGCCCCCAGCCCCGCCAAGGGAGAGGAAGAGGCTGAGGGCTGGAGGAGGGTGCTGAGCCTCCCACCCCCAGGAGGGCAGATCCGCCATGGCCACAGGCCCCCATGTGTGGCAGGATCAGCCTTGGGCTCCCGTGAGCGGCACAGGGGTGATGGCCGCCCTGTGCCCCAGCCTCGGTCCAGCCGCGGGTGCTGCATACTGCTCCCACCCTGCCGTGGGCTCCCCGTGGCCGCCGCGCTGCTGCTGTACAATACAGGCGGCCGCTTTCCACACGGCTGTTTGCTCGGTCTCTGCACTGCGCGGGCTGGGACGGCTGCGCCCCCAGAACGATTGGGGGAGGGGGTGCCAAGACGAGCTCTTGCTGAAGCGGCGAGGGGAGCGGTGCCCAGCCCAGGGCCCGAGCGGTGTGTGCCACAGCCGCGATTCCATCAGGGAAGTGTTCATGGCAAACATGAACTGTGCTGCGACGGGAGTGTGTGGCAGCAGCACTTCCCCCCCTCCCCCCCCCCGGGGGATAACCCTGCCCCGTGCAAAGGCTGTGCGAACCAGCCGTGACGTGCCAAGAGGTGGACAAAGTCTCCATCGCTGTTCCCACTGCTCAAAAGGTCTCTCGCCAGCCCTGCGTGCGCAGCCCTTCCCCGCAGGCCCTGCGCTGTCTGCCACCGCCGGCTGCGTACGCCCTCGGAGGCAGTGACCCCACAAGCGTCTGGCACTTAATAACTCCCCAGCAGCGCCCGGTAAAGGGGGGTGAAGCTACTCACTGGCAAGTGGCTGCAGCTGCCCTGGGAGAAGGCAGCCACGGACCCAGGGGCACCTGCCCTCGGCCATGGGCAGCACGAGGCTCCTGCCGGCACTGCCTGCGAGAGGTACAGGCACAGCTCGCCGGGAGCGCGGCTGTGCCACCACACACCAAAACCCGGCCCGTGCATTAGGCAGGGAGCAAGAGCTGAACAAATGGGTGCCCGGGACTGGCTCCATCATCCCTCATCCCCTTTCTCCCGCCCTCTCTCCAGCTGGTGCTTGCCGTGGGTGGGAGTTGTCACTTGGGGTGAGTGCAAGGACCCCCCCGCGGCACATGGCTGAGGTTCCACCGGCGACCCTGCTCCTGGTGGTCCTGCAGCCCTGAGAACTGGCTTTTCTGGGAACACTGTCATTGCGGTGTTGTTGCCAGTACCAGGCAGACTTGCCTGATGCCGCTTGGGAACCAACGCTGCCACGCTGTAGGATGGGTGCCACGACCCTGCGCCTGCTGCCGTCCCCAGGGCCCTGCAGAGCACACGGAAACCGTCCCCACAGCCCTGCTGCAGCCTCCGTGCCTGCCCCGGCGAGCTGACGGGGCGCAGGGACTGGGGACAGGCTCCCACAGCCAGCAGGGATCGTTCCCCGCAACGTGCCTGTGCAGCACCCCACACTGTCAGGGAACTGACGCAACACAAATAACAGCAGCCTGACTCATCCTGCACCGACCTGGCTCCCGCACGGCGGCTGAGGTGGGACAGCCCCACACTTCTTTGAAATACCAAAATAAATCAGGTCCTGCGAATGAGCCTGGGTCCCTGCTGCAGCAAAACCCCAGCCCCAAATTGGCCATCCCCTCTCCTGCAGGAATCACAGCAGCATCGGTGCAGAGACCTCAGGAGCACCGGCGATGTCAGACAGGAGCTTTACAGCGACGCAACGAGGTCCCAGCCCTGCTGCAGCCACTGCGCAGCACTCCAGCAGCAATCCACAGGGCTGTGCTGGAAATCCCCCGCCAGCCCCGCTCCGAGCACAGCTCAGGGACTGCCGTGGCCGGGGATCAGGAGGCAGAGGGTGAAACGGAGCAGCATGAGCTACACTCACCAGCTCTTCCTCCCCGCTGGAGCAGCCCCCGCTGCAATAGCTGCCTCGCAGCCTGTGGGAACCTTTCCCCTGGCCAACGCCATGCAAATCCTCCTGACCTATTGCTCAACCAGGCAGCTGTATTTACTCCAAAACATTTGTGCAATGCGGGCTTTGGGGGCGCGGGGAGGCTCAGGGCTGCACCATAGCCCGGGGCCACGCCAGGAGGGCTGAGCCGGCCGCTGCCCCCCGGTCACTGCAGCCAGGGGCTGCGCTGGCTCACGGCAGGAGAAACTGAGGCAGAGAAAGCACTTCTGCTGCCCTCTGGCAACTCCTTAAGGGAAAACTCCCGGGCAAACCCAGCCTTAGGGAGCGCAGGCGTGTTCAGGGCCTAAACCCCAAAGCACAGACAGAGGCTGTGGAGAGGAAAACTGAAGAATGCATGGCTGGAGGGCGAGCACTGCCAGGTGCCTGCACCTGCAGCACTCTGCCCCCCCAGAGCACCACCAGCCCCCCCTCCCCTTCCCATCCCTGAGGCTGAGCCCAGACCCTCTCCAGCTCTTGCATCTTTCTGTTTTCTTTGGTGCAACATTCACCCTGCGGAGTTACTCGCTTCTGGCATTTCTGTCCTGCTGCAGCCCAAACCGCCCGCGAAACACACGGTGCGGAGCTGCTGCTGTGCTTGGGACGCCTCTTCCTATCTGCAGGGAGATAAACAGCCCTGCAGCCTCAGAGCTGGATGAAAACAGCGGTTTGATGCTGAACCCGCTTCCTTGTAAGGTGGCCTGCCCCGGACGGTGGCATCGCCGCAGTCCCACGTGACACCGCGCACACATGCGCTTTCTTACACAGCAGCCCCTTTCCCACAGCCCCTACAGGAGCCTTGGGTCAGATCCCTGCCTCTGGAAACGCCTTAAAATGTTAGAGTTGAGCTAGCCCCATGCTGGAAATCCCCTGATGGGAGGGAACCAGATGGGTTCAAACACAAGTTCAGGGAGCAAGCAGGGCACAAGGCAGCTGGCGCAGGGGAGAGGCGAGCAAACCCAGGGAGCAGGCTGGGGCCCCGCAGACAGCGGGTGCCTGATCCCCGCTGGGCTGGGAGCAGGGAGCTGCGTTCACCGCCCACAGCCCTGCCTGGCTCACCGACTGCCCAGGGGAAGGAGAGACGAGAATGCAGCAGTCTCTGCCCTGACCTCTGCCACAGCAGAGCTTCCCATTTCTTCCTTCCCTCTTTTGAGTATTGATGTGAAAAAAAAAAAAGTCAAGATACCCTGTAGCACTGACTTCTGAAGGAGGGCTCTTCCCCTGCCTCTTCATCCTTTCGTTGTGCAGTGGAAGCAAAGTTTTTCCTTTGATGATATTTACCTTTTCCATCTATTTCTTTGCCTTCCCAGTTGTGCTAGAAGAGACAGTTCTCCTTCTCTATCCCCAAAACACATTGATGGACCCCTCATTCCTCTTTACAAGCACCCCCACTCACCCTCCTCGCTTTCACATCAAAGCTTTTCCTACCCCGACCCACCCACCTTGGTTCCCTTTACACCACCCTGCCCTTCTGGGGAGGATGCAGCCACAGCCCCCCCCGCCTGCTGAGAGCAGGCACCGGGCTCCAGCAGGGAACACCACCCATGACAAGTGAGAATGACTTGACCGCTGCTGGAGCGTGAAGGATGGCACACTTGATTTGGAAGGAAAGAGCTAGCGATGGATGGGCTCACCAGTCTTGTTTTGCCGAGTTCACAGCTTTCAGCCAGCTCCCGTCGGCCTCGCTATCCAACGGAAACAGCCGTGGGCCATCTCAGCAATTCTCCTCCTCTTTCCTTCACCCCATTCTCCAGCTCGGCCTGGGAGCTCCCCCTTTTCAAGGGGAGCAGCAGCCATTCCTTCCTCACCCTGCCGGGGTAGGAGAAGCTGCCTGGCGAGGAGCCAGCCTCTGCGGGGCTCCGCACGAGGCCCACAGGATGAAGGCAGGGCAACCCCGCTGCAGCACAGGAAACTTTCAACAGGGTGCCTGTGTGTGACCTCCTTAACTCTAACAGATCAGTAAGGCAACAAGAAGATCTAACCTATTTTAGATGGATAAGAAACACAACACAAACACACAGCAGTCATGACAGGTCCTCCCTGCCGATGCACCCCGAGGAAGCGGTAAGCCACAGGATGCATCTTGAAAATTCCACAGTAACAGCACAGAGAGAGCCTGCCCGAGCGCAGCCGCCTGCAGTGCACAGGTAGGCAGCTCCTCTGACTCAGTGCTGGGGGGGGAAGTATGCAGCAGTGACAGTTCTGATCAGCATTCCCAACCTTTCCCGAGCTCCTGGGCACCACAGGGATGTGGGACACACGAGAAAGCAGTACTTACACACGGGGGATGCTCCAGGGGCAGGAGGTGCAGGTTCACTCACACTGAAGCCTTGCGTGAGAGAATTCCAAGAAATAGTGGCTGGACTCCGGCTGGGTTTTCTGCGTGGCATGGCAGCTTACACAGCAGCAGTTTGTGGGCATAATTCTGACCAGATTTGTGTTAGGGACTGACCCTCCCAAATTGCAGTGTGCCACCAGGACTGCCACTGCAGCAGAAAAGTTCACATCATAACCAAGCTCTTCCTTTTCTGGTTACGGTAATGAACCTCTGTGCTCCTATGCCGATTCCTTTAGTTGTATCAGTCCAGCTTTGATAGAAATAAAAAGAAATATATCCCCCCCCCCTACACATCCTGCAAACCTAAAATTACCTATTGATGTATTTTACTGAAGACCAGCCTTAAAATCCTGCAGCATTTTTCAACTACAGACCCCACTATGAACAGCAGCAAAGTCCTCACCTGGTTAGAAGGTCTGATCAAATCCAGGACACATCGCTTAACCCCCTCCCCCCACCAAGACATCACACAGGTAGAGAGCCACAGGAGCTTAGTGTCACTTCAGGCACTCAGAGGGTTCCTCTCCCACAGCCAGTAAGTGACCTTTCAGACTGTGAGGTTCAGATTTCAGATTTGTTTTTTTGAAACAAAGCACTATCTCCAGGAGCACTGCTTTCATTGCTTTTGATTAACTAGAAATACTCATTGCCCTGTATTAAATTAAGAACATAAATTTGAATAAAGACCATAAAGTTATTTAACAAGTCAGATAAGAATGTGCTGTACTGCAGTATAGCAGGGAGGAGGGAAAGGTTCTTATAGAGAAGTGTCAGCATTGATATTGCTACTGCATTTCCTTTCCAGTTCATAACAAAGCTTTAGAGCAAAGTCTTGACATGTTACAGTTAGCACATCATCATGCTCAACATCTGACACAGATGTGCTATATAACTGGCTAAAATACGTATTTATTTCCAAACTGGACTGTGGAACTGCCCATTAAAACTGAAGCACAGCCCGCACTATTTGTTCCAAAATGAGGAGCGTCCTGTTCTTCAGCACCAGAACCACCCAACAAAAGTGCAGCTCTCATACTGCAGTTCGAGCCACATGCCAGTACACGGCTGCCTCATTGCGCCTCGACTGCCAGCGCATCCCCTGTGCAGTGAGCCAGCTTCAGTAACGCCAAATAACCAGTATACACTGGACACGCTATTACCTGCTACAGCAAGTTGATTTTTTTTGACCTGTCACCCTGCATCAGTTAACCAGCCTGTCAATGTTCAGGCATTAGACTGTTGCTGCCATTGGACTGCGTACGGAGATCTAAGATTGTCAGAGGAACCCCAGGGAGGAAGGATAATTTCTCTGACTTTTCCTGGAAAGCCAGCCAAAGTGTTGAACGGTCTTCCAAAAAGCCACCAGAGACCAACTAAGTCAACTCAGCAGTTTTTATTTATATAACAAATTCTGACTTCGCCATGGCTTTCACACGGCTGCCTCCATTCAGTACATAAACTATATACTGCATAATGATACAGGAAGTTCAGTAAAATGTCAGCTTGAGAGTATAAAATGTTAGTCTTCCGACTGCAAGAGAAGAAGCAGGTACCAGCATTCCACCAGAAAAACAAAAACACCACGCCAAGTAACACAATGGCTGAGTCGAGACTAGTACTAATTAGAAACAGCATCAAGCAGCAAGTTGCCGGACAATAACATTAAAAACCCTTTTTCCTGTAATTTACAAATATGCAAAGTATCAGGTTACTTAAAATTAAGAAGCATTTTGCTTACTAACATGAAACATTACTAATTTGTAATGTATCATAATTAACCGGGCATACAGGTTTCTGTGTCCCTGTGGTTTCTACGGCACATGGTGCCAGTCTGGGTAGGTCACACCTTGGACAGTCAGAGGGAAGAACAGTGACAGACAAAACCGTTCCTGAAGAGGGTTCTCAGGAACAGCTGTATTCCACTCTCCCCTTCAGAATTCGCCACTCAAGGACCTTGGTTTAACCACAAGATGGACGTATTTAAAAAAACATAACAAAAAACCCAGATACAATGTGTATCAACAAATCAACTGCTTCTGGCCTGCACGTGCAAGAAACATCTTTCCATTCTAAGCACAATGAAATTCCAGGACCAGAACCAATTACTACAGCAATTGGTTTTGCATATTTAAAGTCTGTTACAGTATCTACAGTAAAAAACATCTTACTGAGTAAGAGGCAACAAAAGGGGAACAGTCTTACCAAATAAGTCTTATTCTATATTTTTGGATGCTGCTATAGTTTGAGGAAGCTGAAGGGGACATAAAAACATTAGTAAGGAGGAAGATGCAGCAACAGCTTTACAGAGAAAAATATTAAGGAATCCTCTGGAACAGTACTGGCAGCAGTCCAGACACGACTACAACCGTTTTACTGAATGCTCAAAACTATTGCTGTCTGAAGACAGAAGGCACAACATCATAAATCCTCCTTGTCAGTGCTGTACAGAGATAGCCTAAGACAGGTTACCAGCCAAGGTCAATGTTCTAGAGCGGCATCAACAGCGTGGTCACCCACGCGTGCTGACAACTGCATTTTTCAGCAAACGCCAAACACACAACTCGCATGTAGCTTCGGAGCAGTGTCCGGCCTCGTCCTGAGGAAGGATTGCACTCCTAGCTCCTCTTATTTCTGGGAGCTGAGCTGCTCGCTAAGCACTTGTGGTACGTATCAGAGAATTACCTCATCTCAGGAAGGTAAGTGTAAGTGGGAGGGGTGTGGAAAGCATCATTAAAGAAGTGCACCAATAAAACCAAATTTAAGTCAGCTAAGCCTAGCTTCATACTAGATTTATAATCCAACATTTTCCACAGATCTGCATAGTAGGATTTAGTAAAGAGGCTTAGTTAAGAGCTAAGAACAGCCTTGACAATGCACTTCAGCCTTTACAAATAAGCCTCACCACTGCAAAGGTGATGCCCCCTTATCTTTCACAAGCCCCCCGAGTCCCTCCTCCCTATGCCTGGTAATACACTAAGCCACCTCAAAACTGAAGCTAATGGGAGGAGTCCGGTCACACTCAGTTGGGAACTGGAAAAATTTAGGCTGTGCCTGACTCCCCATGCAACTCCAAAGGAAAAATCCTGCTCTGAAGCTGCAGCCTCTGCTCCTGGTCATCACCCAGAGCCTCTTCAACAGCCTCTGGGGAAGACGGGACCCTAGGGTGCTCTCACCTAAGAGGGGCACACTCATGTTTAGTCCAGAATTTGCTGTGAGCATATCACATCTGGTATTCGGCCTCCAACCGGAGCCTGGTACTTGCAAGGAATAAGGAGGAGCCCTCAGGAGGCATCTATGGCAGCTACAGAGTGCAGACACTGCCCCTCAAGCTTTTGACATGCCTGGCTACCCTCGGCATCTGCCTCATATACCTGGGTTCTGCGACTTGTACGTTAGTATCTCTGCAGCTAGCCTTTGGGGATCCAGAAGCCGAGGGAAACGGCTCATCACAGCATCAACTAAATGGGGATGGAATATGCCACACAGCTTGACATGCACATTGGCCCGCTCCTCTGCAAACTGGTCAGAGAGCGCCCACTGGCAGGAGTCCCCATATGCCGGCCCTGGGGCTCTCTGTACTGAACGAGGATCTCGCACACTGGGAGATCTCACTTGAGGAGGCGGCATCTGGTACGGTTCCGACCAGTACTCACGAGAATGAGGTGGAGGGGTATTATACTCATTGGGCAGACTGTACTGCCCAGCATTAGCTGGGTGTACAGGTACTCCATAGCCTGAGAAAGAGTGAGGAGGTCCTGAGTGAGGTATCTCAGGGCTATACTGCAAGAAGCTAGCACCAGAGGAAGAAGATTTATGGGAACCATGTTTGTAAGAGACCAGACCATTTTGCTCTAAGCTGGGAGAATGTGGGTAGACAGGTCTCTGCCTACTGCAGGTGCAGACTGCCACCTGATCGGCATGGGAATGATCACAGTGACTGGTGGATCTGTAAGGCCACATGTCAGACAGTTGGTTCTCCAGAGACCCAATGCCTGAGTCGAGATGCTCCTGAGATACATAAGACAGAGAGTCCATATGAGGCTGCTGGTACCTGTCGGAGGACCTGTGGCTCCCGCTGTTAGGAGGGACACTGCCTGACACACAGCCTTTGACCTGAAGCGGAACATCGCTGGGCTTTGCTTTGTGGGCCAAGCTTTTCCTCTCTGCAGAGACCTTCTGCAAACAGCCTTTATCACTCTCTGTGGGCACAGAGCACAAGAAATCTGCCTGGGAACCTCTTTTACCCTTTTTCTCCTCCTTGGTACTGGTACTTCTGGTAGGAGACAACCTTGCATTGGCTCGGAGTTCATCAGCTAATGAGCGCTGGGGCTGATTGATCCTTTCAGGGTGGTAGAATTTACACTTAATTCCATAAGTGCATTTCTTCCCTGCAAGAAAAGGCAGAGCATGGAATGACCAGCTAAATTTTACGAAACGCATGAATTGCACTTGCACAGCCACCTCAGTCTTCACGTTTAGACGGCAGGTCTTACCATAAGGGCACTGTTGTTTCTTGTGTTCCGGCACAACAGGTTTCTTTCTGAGAAAGTTATCCAGGCTGGGGCCATGTCGCCCTAAGGGATCATCTGGAGGCATAAACCTGAAGAAAAATAAATATCAATCAGGAGCAGTTCACTTTTTTGGGTCAGGGCTTCATTTCTTCTAGAACTCTCCCGTTTCATTGAAGGTGAAAAGCTATCTCAGCCCTAAAAAGCTTTTCCATTTCACTGCAGTGACAATTCTGCCACCTGGTAAAAACTGGCACGGAGTGCCTCACTTCAGGCACAGAAGAGGTTTTGTGCTCAGTTGCTGACCAGAACTAGCACTTGCTGCTGGTCCTGCTAATGACTGCCCTGTGAGGAAATCAAGTCCTGGAGCTATCTCTACAGGATTATTCCCCACCCCCCTCCCCGCTTCTGTACCAACATTTTGCCCTTTTCATGCATCACTTGCCATTGTTTCATTAAAACAAGGGAGCACGCTCACACAGATCTTTTTTAAAAGCAAAGAAAGAATGGGAACATACTTGTCATTAACAAAGGAATACATCAGCAGACGCTCCTCAATGAATTTCTTCCACTCAGGACGCTCGTTCTGCAGGTCCCGATAAGTATCATTAGAAACCACAATGCCATCCGACTCATGTGCCAGTTTCACAATGAATCTATCATCATAACAGACAACACGCTTGCCTCCAACCCGCCTGGAAGGAGTGAAGACCAGAATTTTCTTCTTTTCAAGGTCACGGAGAATGTACTGGTCTAGAACAAACACAACTGTGAACATACTTACACAGCCTTAAGGCCTTCACACAGATAAAGTAACATTATAAATAAACAACAAGATTCAGGTAAAGTCATTTCATCTCTCCACAACCCAGCCTATATTCTCATCTCTTCTCTTATACCTTATCTTATATTTCTTATAGAGCGAATTCCCCTCAATCTGAATAATTCTAACTAAACTGCCATCAAGCTTTAACTTTTAGCATGTAGAAATTCTGTACAGTCTACAGTAGACAAATGTTACAATCAAATACACAGCATGAAGATGTGTCCCTGAAAGTGGGAAAAAATGCAAGTAATAAAAGACAAGAAGTTAGGAAGCAGAGTACTATAACATTCTCTGTTCTCTGAATTATTCCAACTGATCCAGGCAAGAACTTGCTTAGGGGACAAGTTAGTGACTAATTTTCACTGGTCAGCTCAGCTTACTGGATCTCCTACAACTCAGATCTTCCACTCATAAGTTAATTACTAACTAGCCAGAACTTTGCAAGCTCATTAAGTGACAAAGCAGTAAGCCTGAAAAGCTACTTTTGGTTTTCATATTTCCACACCTGTTATAAGTACATCTGGTCGTGGCTGCTCCTTCCTCCAAGATGGCACAAAGACTGTAATATCCTTGTGTCCCCTGTCCCAAAACCACTGGACAGCCAGAAGGATACCTCGGCAGGAGAAGACTTCTTTATTTCCATGGCTGCATTGAAGAAGAAAATTAAGGATTTCAATATTCAGGTTATGTACAGAATGGTGAGGCAATACAGCAAAATGGATCCAGCAATTCAGACCACCTTTAGTGAGGAAGTGTCTACAGCAGCACAACCAGTATTCATAGCTCATCTCCTGGAAAGGGCAGCACGAAGAGCTTCACAGAATTACTGTTGCTTTTAGCACCTCAGTACACCAATAAAAAAACCCAAATCCTCAGTGGGAGGGAGAAAGCAGCCGTAACTGTTGCAGCTGCTCTGAAACACAGCCTTCACTTCAACTCTGGACTCCAGATTTTTATTTTTAGCTCCGAGTACAACGTGATCTTGAATACCCTTTGTCCCATTCTGCCAGCTAGCACCAGTGCTAGTAGCCTCTGCCAGTGCAAACTGCACCCTCACTTGGTGTTTTCCTTCAGAAGTTAAGGAAAACAAGGTATTTTATGCCCTCAAGGACATGAGCACTGCAGAAGTATGCTTCTTTATTATATTATGGCCCCAAAAGTCAGTTACAAATGCACTATTTGTACAAAACAGCAACATCTCCTCTTAACAGGATCAGTGCTGAATGTCTTAACAGCACTTGGCAGTTTGAGAACAGAGTTGGACAACAGCATCAGAAGCTACACAGCAATGCAAAAAGCTGCTTCTTAATTATACATTAGGCCATATCAATAAGCTTCCCAAACTTCTACGAGGAAACTACCACTCCTGTTTTACGAGTGCCAGTATTTACAGTGTAATCAGCTCTCTGTTGATAATGGTTCTGGCAAGCTTTCAACATTTCTGTATTGCAGCCGATTTGTCATTCTGGGGATCTAATAGCCCACATTTCGGGATGACACTCTGGCAAGATGTACGATACTGAAGATAACTGGTCTCATAATTCAGTAAGATTTTCCCCACCTGGGCACCACCCCTGCCCTAAGTCTTACTCTTCCCATCTGCACTTGAACGGCACTTCAATTCCCACCACCACTTTGCGCACCAGTGAATGCCTCTAGAAAGCACTTACATCCCAGCAGAGGCACTGGTAAGCAGCACCATTACTGTAGTACAACTGTACCACTAGAAAGAAACTTTATTTCTCCTTCTGTCCTCACCCTTCTCTGAAGCTATTAAGAAAATGGAAGAGTTAGACCAAAATAATTATTCCATAAGAACTTAACACCAAAACTAACACCTAAAGAGACACCTAACACATCTTCATTAAGAATCCCAAATTACAGAAAGGCTGATGTTAACAATTAGAAGAATGTCACTTTAAAAGCTTTCTCCAATGCCAGCTTGGTTTTGCTATAGATGGCCAGACACAGGTTACTACAGTCTTTTAGAGATAAATGAGGAAAGCAGAGATTTTTTTTTTTTTTGAGTCCCTGCTACCAATCTCAACTCTACAGAATGTAGCTAATTGGGCTGATCTGATTTGGCAGCAGCCAAGAAAAAATTCCCTTAGAAGGAAGTAAAAGCTAATTTCCACTATGATTTGCATATGTTTGTCAAGAGCTGTTCAGGGAGGCCGCTGTACACACTGCAAATGAATCAGCAGGGAACATCACACCATCAATACAGGAAGTTTCAGAATGGAATTCCCCTTCTAGCAAATTGCTTAAAAAAAAAAAAAAAAGCCAGACTGCTTTTCTCATGTCAAACTCTGTCCCATCTGCAGCACTATTACCACCAGGCCTGCCCCGAGTCACATTTGCTGTGATCTCTCCTGTGCTTTTTGGGATGACTTTTATGGTTTTCATTCAGAAAACACAACTCACTCTCCTGTTTAAGCCTGAGCACTTATCTAAGGTAAACTTCACTGCAAGAGTCACACTTACCAGCCCAGGTCTCACAATGGGCCATTTTCCTCAAGAGACTGCACAGCCGCTAGAGAGCCACAGGAATAGGACCTGTGCTCTCCTGCGGACACGCCAGCCAAATCTCTCAGTCTCCGGCCCTGCTCTATTGCCATCAGAATTCCGTATTTGCCTGGGGACTCGCAGGCTGTTTGTCAGTCACACAGCAGACTGTACCCCGTCTTCTCTCAGTCCTGTTCCCAGAACTGCCAACCACGGCTTAGAGAAAACCACACCTGCAAACAAACCTCCACGCAGCACTTTCACCTTAGACAAGATCTACGGTAATGCGCACAGCAGCTCCGTGCACACAAACATACACTACAAGACCTGTGAAACTAAAACGCAACGAAGGAGGCTTGCTTTTGAACTGCAATGACAGACCCCAGTTCAGAAAGCTGGTGTGTTAAATTAACAGTGTCCAGACCCCCACCATGTAGGGGTGGGGGGTGCAGCACCAAGGGGCTGGGGTGGGGGCAGGCACGTTCACCACCGTGGGGGACAAAAGCCAAGGTGGAAGTAGGGGCATCAGGCCAATAAATATCCAGCCCAGAGACTCCGTGGCTATTAGTGCTCCTGCACTCCCGAGTTACCGCTTCAGCCCAAGCAGCTTCACAGTGCCCGGCAAGACCTGTGCCACCAGCACACCCAGGACGCCGAGGGTGCATCGCAGCCTGGCCTTGGTGACACAATGGCCTAGCGTGCCCCTTCGACATCTCATCTGTCGTCTACACTGTACAGAAATTCAACCAAAATACAGGAGTCACAATTTGGAGCCTGGTCTCCAATGCAGGAGACAGCTCCATCTTACAAAGCCTTCTCTAATTAAACCTGTAATTATTTATTGAGCAATTTCCTGCTACAGAAACTTACATAAAGCCATTAGGTAAGAGAACACTGTATCTTCAGTTATCCTCCTCATAAGCTAGAAAATAGAAGGAAACGTCTTTATTTCCCAGAAGACACGCCTGCTCTTGTCAGAACCCTGTGACCAGCAGTTACGGGACGGCAGAGACCATGGGCAGGAGAGGCCACCAAGGCAGACTCCACCTGCAAACAGTGATGCTCATCCTCGTGAGAGCTATGCATTCTGGTGAGGGGCCTTGGAGAATATTACCAGCCACCCCAGCAGCTGCTGTTTGCAGCGAGAACCCCCCCCGAGTTTTTCAGACTCCGAGCTCTTAGCGCTTGGCACTCCTCATAGCTAGAGGTGACCGCCTCAGGGGGCCACTGCCGCGACCACCGACAGCCCCGGGGAGACCGCCGTGCCCACCCAGAGACCCCAAGCGCACCTCATAGCCACGTTGCTGCCATCGATAACGATGGGCTTCAGGTTCTCGCTCTCCGTCTCCTCCGGGGCCGGG
>VZSZ01004020.1:73691-85294 GCA_013398815.1 Ibidorhyncha struthersii
AAAAGCTGTCTCTTACCTCGACAGGGAGCAGCGAGGTTTAGGTCCTGGTAGAGTTAACCCTTCGGACAAGGGAGGAGTCCTAGAACAAAGAGAAGTGGAAAAAATTAGGTGTTAAGAGTTACAGTCATTTTTTTTTAAAGCCCCGCCAGGGAGGGCTGTCTTCAGGCTCATCACAGTCAGACGGGCAGTGAAATTACTTGTCCGCAGCTGCAGCAGGTGTGGTAAATAGATCTGTGGCTGATCACGAGTGATTACAGAATGGGGAACCACCTTATAAAGAAAACAATGTATTAATGAACGCCATCTCTGGTTTACGCTGGAGCAGGGGGCTCTCCCTGGGCGCAGGCGACCCGGTGCGGGCAGCGGCCCCCTCCTGGCCTCGGGGCTCTTTCCCTGGGGCTCTCCCCAGCCCATGTCCTCCCCTGTGCCCCTTGGGGTCCCTGTCCCTCCCCAGGCTCTCCCCGCGCTGCTGCAGTCCCGTGTATGATAATCCCCCCCGCGCTGCTGCAGCCCCCAGCTTTCCCCTGCCTTTTCTGCCCTGCGCTGGCATCGATACCGGCAGCAGCCGTGTGTGCTCCGGCAGGAGCCTCCTGTTGGTTATTTAAACGTTCAAAGATCCTGTCCAGGGTCAGGATTTGGGTGTTGCAGCCCCACATCTGGGTGCCAGGGTCCCAGTGCCCCGGTGCAGGACATATCGCTGAGGACACGGGCCTCGGAGGGACCTTTCCCCAGCTCACACGAGCTGTGGTCACCCAGAGCGTGAAGTGGCCGAGGCGGCGGTGCCGGGAAGGCAGCTGCCCGTCGCTGCTCTGCCACTTTTGAAGAGCACGGAGGTGTCTTCGTTTGACTTTGTCCGCTGACAGCAGGGACCTCACTCTGCGCTTTCCTCGGCTCCTGGCCCGCACCGCGCCAGGCACTGCCTCGCTCCGGTGCCCTCCCAGTGCTTACAGCGATTAGAGAACTGAAACGAAATGTCCCAGCACCGGCGTGAGGCAGCTCTGTGGCTCTGCCGGGCACGGGCAGCACTCTGTGAGAGCGTGACCTTGCAGGGGTGTTTACTGCTCCTTCCGCCTGCATTTGGAGATAGCAGGATGAGGAATAGCATGCTTAATTGCAGCAGCAGTGACAGTCTAAATTATATCATGTCTTACTGGTTACGCTGGCTTTTCTAATTGCCAGGGAGCAGTGGTGAGGTGCTTACCTGGCTCATACGAAGGGGCCGGCAGAGGTACCGACCAGCTCTGTTTGCCGCCTGCCAAGTGCCGAGGACGGGCTCGCCGGGGCAGCGCTGATGGTTTCCGTGTCCCGGCCCCTGGGCAGCCGCAGCAGCAGCAGGGACCCCCCTTCCCCGCACCGCGGGCGGCCCAGAGGAGCCGCTGAAGGTGCTGCAGTCCCCGGCCAAGGAGCGAGGGGCGACGGGGCCGGGACGGTGCTGAGCCACCTCCAAGCACGGGCACAGCACCCGGACAGGGAGAGCGAGGTCTGCGGTCGGGGCAGGACGCTGGCACGATGCGCGGCATTCCCAGCCAGCCAGCGCGGTGCCCGGCATTCCCGGCCAGCCGGCATCTCGGGGTGGAAAGCTGAGTAAGGCTGAGCCCAAGTTTTCCTAGAGTTCCTCATGCTGTTGTTTAGATAAGTTTAAATGAGCTGTGATTAAGCTAATTTCAAGCTAATTAACTCAGAAAGATATCCTCCACTTTTTAAAATTCTAAGTGGTTGTTCATTAGGAGCGAGCGAACGGGTAAAGGCTGCGTCACTGCAGCACGAGCAGCGAAATGCAGGATGAGCAGCAGAGTCATTACTGAAATATGAATATTCGTTATCTAATTAAATAGCATAATTAATGGACTGTTACTGTACCACTGCTGTGGGGACGCGTGCCCTTGTGCAGGCAGGCACGGGGGAGTGAGGGATTCGGCTCCTGAGCCCCTGCTGCCCTCCCGGCCGCTCGGCGCAGGGTCGGCACTGCCGGATGTGCCTGGGCTCAGTGCGGTGGGTGCAAGGGCTGGGAGACGAGGCGGCGCTCGGGGACCAGCCCTGGGAGCCACCTAGCCTGGTCCTTGGCACCCCCGCCCAGGGCACGGAGCAGGACCCTGCCTGGAAATACTCCCTGCTTAGAGACCGGTTGTGCAGGAGGCCCCGTGTGGCCTTCCCAAGGTGGAAAAACCTGCATCAGCCTTGCTGCTGCGATGCGGCTGCACCCCAGCGCTGCCAGGGCGATGAAAAATGGATGAAAACAAGGTTGGGAGAGGAAGGCGTGGGTCTCCGCGTGGGGGGGCAGCGCTGTCTGCGGGCTGAGCCACAAGTCTGGTTGTGTCGTTGCTGAGAGCTAATGGCTTTTACAGTTCAGTTTCTGGCTCGCTGGAGCATCACTTGATTGAATGCACGGAGGAAGGGCCGGGCAATCCCCGAACCGTGTTGGCCTTTGGTTCCGACTGGGCGAACACCGCAGAGCAGAGCATGGCAGAGCTGCGCAGCCGCCCTGCCTGCAGCCTCCCTCCGGCAGCCTCCCTCCGGCAGCCTCCCTGCCTGGGCAGGCTCCTGCAGAAAGGTCTGTCGTGGTTTAACCGGACCACACAGCCGCTCGCTCACCCCCCTGCCCCCCAGGAGGGTGGGGAGAAGAGGGAGAAAAGGAGGGGAAAGAGAAAAAGCAAAAAAAACCCTCGTGGGTTGAGATAAAGACAGTATAATAGAACTATAACGAAAAAGGAAAATAATAATAAGAATGACACAAGTCACTCTTACTGCCCGGTGAATGGTGAATTGGCACTGTCCAGAGCAGTGATCACGGATCGTCCCCAGCCAACCCCCATTTATATAACGAGCATGACCTCTACGGTATGGAATATTCTATCGGCCATTCCACCAGTCAGTCGGTGCTTCTTCTCAGCTTCTATGGGAAACTGAAAAAAGTCCTTGAAAAACGTAAACATCACCTGGCAACAACTAAAACAATATGTATTGTTGACATTCCTTTCATACCAATTCTGAAACACAATATCCACTAGAAAGAAAATTAACTCTGTCCCAGCTGAGACCAGGACAAGGCCTTTTGGCGAACGTTGTCTGGAGGAGCCGGGATCCTTCACCCAGCCCTCCTGCATCCTGGTGCTCTCCCTCCACCATTCACAAATCCCCTTGAAAATGCGGCACAGGAGCTCTAGCTGTGTCTGGCCGCGGTGTCGGCACTGTTCCCGTTGCGCAGAGGCTGAAGCGACAGCGGCGTGTCGGCGGGGGGATTTCACGAGCAGCAGGAGACGCTCAAGTAGGTGACCTCTGCATTAAAAAACCACAAAGCCGTAACAGAGCATCACTGGGTGCAGCAATGATCCAAACTGTGTATCATCATAACTCACAAGTTTTCCTTTCCTGCCCAGGTCATTCTGCATTGAATGGAAACCAGAGAGCTCTTTCCTTTATTCTCACGTCCTTCTCTCCACAGCTCTTGTTCCTTCGAGTGAAAAACCTGAAAGTCCCTGAGAAGGTCATGAGATACAGTTACAATGGAGTGAGAGGCATTAGATTGAAGGATTGATCCCGGCAGCAAAGCCATTTCCCTCTGTTGTGCACATATAAATAAATCTGGATTGTGTGTTGAGTGATGAGCTGCCTCTGCAGCCGGGCTCTCGGCACAGGGAGGGGGCAGAGTGCGCGCTGCGGCGCGTTCCTGGGCTGCTGGCGTCAGCCGTGTCCTCAGTGCGCTCCACTCTCGCCCCTCAGAAGGGCTGGAGGGACTGCGGTGCCCCTGGCAGGACCATGGTGCTCCTGGTGGGCTCTGTGCCACCAGATGTCCCACCGTGGGCGCCAGCCTGGGCCTCTCAGCTCCTTTCGCACCCTGCGGTGTTGGACTGGGCATGGAGGATCGCCAGCGCCGCCCCAGCGGCCGGAGGCGGTGACCCCCATGCAAAACGCCCGGCAGGCTGGGCTGGGAGGAGGCACTTGGGGGCTGCTACAGTCTAAGAAAGGGCTTTGGAAAAGAGACCTGATAGTTCATGTCTGATTCATGCATAAACGAGTAAAGGTATTTAGAGACTCCCTCTCCCTGGGGCTCTGAGCTCTCCTGAGCGCCCTCATTCCAGCTGCTCCGCGGCAGTGGGTGAAGGTGCTGCACTGGGGATGTTCTTCCGCTGGGGACATCAAAAGGAGAGTTTCTCCAGGATTCAACACTGTGAAGCCAAGTGAACAAGCAACATGGAAGCAACCTGGCCTTGGGATCTGTATGTAAATTCCGCCCTGAGTTTTCCCAAACCAGGCAGAGAGGTCCTCTGGGTACCGGGGAACCTCCGTTTCCCAGCCTTGTCTGGACCGACTGAGGGCCACGTGCTTCTTCACCAGTGCCAGGGCTTAGGTCTCCCTCCTGCCCCAGCTCTCATAAGCACGTCCCCTTGCAGCCCTCCTGCGGGAACCACGGTGGCCCAGCTTTGGGTTTCCCACCCCGCAGTGATATTATTGAAATTTCACAGTCATCAGTCTCAGAAATTATTTCTGAAGTTTCCACTGCTCTTGGAGTCACAATAATTTATTCACACATTTTCCCCCAGGAGCAGGGCAGTGGCAGCCGCCGTCCCTGTCAGCGGCTCCTTCCTCTCAGGTCTTCAGGCTGCAACAGACTTTTTTCTCCTTGATAGGTGCAAATAGTAATAACACTACGCGGAGCCTGCCCGCCCCTCTCCTGCTGCTGTCAGGGAGACAAGGACGCGTTCCGCTGAAGCTCTGGCAGCAGGTTTCCCCCCGCCCTCGCCACCCGCCTCAGGATGCGCGGCCGCGCTGCAGTGCCACAGCTCCCGTGCGCGGGCTGTTAAGCTCGCTTTAAACGGAACAGCACAGCAAAATGTCTTTCCAATGGGGATGATAAATCAATGCTAGAATCTATTTTGCCTAATAACGCAACGATACGTTCTAGTAAGAGAGAAGACTATTTTGAACGCGATCCAATATGTGCTGCTCCCCCCCAGCCTTGCTCTCCTCCAAACCCCCTCTGACTACTCCAATCTGAGCCGCTCGGTTTGAACAGCGGACTGCTCCGGTCGGGGGCTGTGCTGTACGCGAGAGCTCTGCTTACCAGGCTGTGTAGTTTGATGCTAATTTGAGGTAATGAATTGAACTTAAAAGTCATAATCTCCAGTTCTGCGATCTCTCTTCTGTGGCTTTGGAGATTTACGAAAGGTTTAGTGCAAACTAATTCTTTGTGAGAGCTTGCTCTTGTGATTAGTAGTGATGAAGGGAAACACCGCATCATTATTTCATAACTCTCAGAAATGCAAAGAGATTTTTTTCCCCTCTGTATCCTTGCCTTCTTTAAAGGAAAGCAGAAGCAAAGCTGTGGGGGAAGAGCAGAAAAACCATCCCAGTCTGGGGACCTGGCATTGTGCTCCAGCTCCCCCTGCAAAAGCAGAGGCTGTTGCCCATTGCTGATGCTCCCGTGCTGCTGCACGCTTCTTTAGCTGCACGTCAGTCCGTTGGTCCCGCCGCCGGACACCCTCGTGCCGGCTGACAGCCAAGCCGAGGGTCTTGCTGCCTGCAGGAAGGCTGCGACATTTGCTGTCCTCTCCGCTGCAGGAACAGCCTGTCTGAATTTCTGCTCTTCTCAAAGATGCAGAGGCTTCAGCCAGGGGAGGGACCCCCCGCTCAGCGCCGCGCAGGCAGGGTGCCGGCAGCTCTCCCCCCTTCTCCCCGAGGGTTTTCCGCTACTCGCTTCCTGCTGCTCCAGCTCAGCCTCCTCTCCCCGCGACACTGTTTTACTCTGATGTTTCAAAGTTTCTGGTAGGCAGAGGCGGATGAAAGGGACTCAAACTCCGGCAGGTCCCAGCCCAGCCCCTTCCCGGCATCGCTGGCGTTCCTCCGCCAGTGCCGTCAGCTGGGCCAGGCGCAGAGCAGGTCCCAGGGACGGGGCAGGGAAGACAGTAAATCAGACCTACAAACACAGGGTATCGCAGAGAAAATGACCCTTTTTCTGGGTTATGAAGACCGAATCCTCACTGACAAACCCTCTCTGCTACAAAGGAGAACGCGGGGAATGGGATGGGTCTGCCTGAGTACACGGAGGGCCGTAGGCTGAGATTAACGACCGTGCTGCCGTTCCCAGCCGCCCAGCCACGACCCCCCCGCCACACCGGGACCCTGACACCACAGGTGCTGCTGGAGATGCGCCACTGGCCCCGGCCGAATCCACGACCTGGTCTCAACGGGGACCAACTCCGATGCTGAAAGTGAGGCAGGTGCCTCGCTGGGCAGAGACGGGGTTATTACTGGCATTTAAACGAGGGGCTCTTTTGGCACCCTGTGATGTGCAAAGGTCTGGCGCTACGGATCTGCCAGAAAAAGCTCTTCATCTGAATGCAGTTCGTAATAATAATGGCAACATATGGCAAGTGACATTTCAAAGCATCTAAATCTCACCAAGGCACAGGTAGGCTTCCTAAATGTAAAATACTCAGCCTGCTGTGTTAGAAAAGGTGAGAGAGACAGAAAATCCAGCACTGACAACGCTGGGATTGGTTAGAAGAGAGTCCCTGGAAGATGGCTTAGTAAATGATACCAAAGTTCACAAATTTAATTGTCTTAAGAGCGCACTTTCCCGACAGCTGAACATTTCCTTTAAGTCTCATCATCTTGTAACAAATTAAAGGCAAACAGGCATTCATCAAATGGGAATATTCTCAATTGGTATAGCAAATTGACTTTAGATTATTGCTGGAGATGGAGCGTGTCAGGAGGAAGGGCCCTGCGCTCCAGCTCCCTGAGCAGAGCGTGTGCGTGAGCAGGGAGGACCCTCGCCCCCGCGGGAAGGACCCGATGGCCAAATCGGAGCCACCACTGTGACACCTCCGCATCACTCACCAGCTCCCCTCGCACCCCCCTTTCCTCCCTGCAGCCCTCCCCTGGTCCCCGAGCGTGGTGGCTCCGAGAGCCGTGCCCTGTCCTGGGACGCCTGGCAGAGATGTGGCCATCGGCGACAGATCTGCCTCAGCAGAGAAACAATTCGCTCTCCCCACAGCGCTCCTCCTCCCCGCTCTGACCTCCAGCACCTCATGTCCTGCCATGGGAGGGATGTGGCCACCACGGCATGCGGCCAGCGCCGCCAGGGAGAGGGGACACGGAGAGGAGCCGCCTGCTCTGTCTGGCAGGGCAGCTTGCACCGTCTGTGTTGTTTCACCACAATCTCAGGCAAGCTGCTTAGTTAAAGTGAAAACATCAGTTATTGAGGAAAAGAACAACACAAATAGCCCCTGAAGCATAGAAACGAAACAATTTTTAGATAATTATTTGATGGTTCAGCAGCAGCAAACAAAGCCAACGTGCGCAGGAGGCAAACAGCCCCGCTCAGTTAACAGCCCCCTCCCAAAGTCTGAGCTCGGGAATGCCACATCTGGGCTGCGAGAGCTGAGGGAATCCTGCGCCGGGTTAGCAGGGAGCGTTTCCCACCGGTGCGGCACATGTGCCGGGCAGTGGCTGGCACCGAGCCGCTTTGTGCCAAGGAGGCGCCCGGCAGCGGCACAGCCCCTCTGCTGCCCCGGCTGCCCGCACGCCCGCTCCCCAGCGGGCAGGCAGAATCCAGTATTTGAATGGATTTCCAAGCACAGGGGAAACCGACCCCAAACTCAAGCTGTTCATTTTCCCTGTTTATTGACTTTCCCTGATTTATTAGCAATTTCTGTCTCATCCCGAGCCTCATCTCGGCGTCCGCTGAGGAAAGCCGTGTGCCTGCGCAGAGGAGCAGCAAGCAGGCACCGACCGATTGCCGTGGAGACACCAGCGAGGGGCCGAGGGACCGCCGAGCTGCCGGCGTGCGGGAGGAGCGGGAGCAGTTCTGGGCTCCGTGGAGGACGCCAGCATCGCTGCCTTGCCTTGATTTCTGCTCTGTAGTTTGTGGGGCTGTTGCTGCTCCGCAGGTGTGGGGGTGGGCTCTGCAGAGCCAGACGGGGCTCCGGCACTGCCCCGTCCGTGCGGCTGGTGCAGGATGGGGCACGGTGTGGAGAGGCTGTCTGTGTCCCCTTTGCTTTCCGCCCCCCCTCTGGCCCTTAGCCACCACTGCGTTACTCCAAAATAAATCGATTGCCAGGGAGAAATTATTTATATTGCCAACTAGAACGCTTAGTTTTTAATTACACGGGCAGTAAAAATGTCAAAGCTGGTTTCTGCTCTTCCATTTTCACTGTTGAAGCTATTAAAGGCTGTTCAGGAGGTGCGTTGCAGCCCCAGGGCTGCTCCTCAGCGTACCCCCCGGCCCCTTTGCTCCCCAGGTGAAACGCGCCGGTCCCGTCGCATCGCTGCCCCACCCGCTTTCAAAGAGTTGTTGGGAAACGTCACTTTTTGTGGTTCCTGGTAACTGAGAAAATGTTCGGGCTTCCTTCCCCGGCAGCGAGGGGGCTGAGCCGGCACTGCTGCAGAGACGCTGCCCGTCTCCTGCTCGGGGGACCCCACTGCGAGGCTCTGTCTGTCCATCTGTCCATCTGTCCGCGCAGCTCGTGGCGGTTATCACCGTCTCTCCTCCTTGTCAGCTTTATGTTTGTTAATGCGGTTGAGTAAATCAATAGTGGGTTGGTTTTTTTCTTACCATTATAAAACAGCCAAGATATGAGTGGGTGAGAAATGACAGATGAGCGGAAACAAATCCTCCAGAATCATAAAAAGATACCAGAGGGGGAAAAAAAGACTTTTTACTGTGATTGTGCAGAAAATCAATAAAGCACCACTACGAGGCGGTGCTGCAGATAACAAGCAGATTATATCAGTTTTCACGGAACATATTGTTTGGCAGGCAGAATGCTCTCAGAGGCCGTAATGGTGCATCATCAAGTTTAAGTTAGTGTTGTTGGCTAGGAGATTCAAATAAAACCTAAATGCCGACATTTTTGATGGTTATTATTTATTCAATACCCTGAGACGTCAAACCTCGTTGTCTTCAGTTTTCTAAGCAAGAGAAGCTCCAAGCAGAGGCAGGTGATCCTTACCTGGGTGATGGATCGCCATTTCGTCCTGCGCTTCAGCACAATCCCAGGGGAATATTCTCCCAGAAACGGGCTCGAGGGCAGCCACAGGGACACTCTCCCTTTTGGCACAGAAAATCCCCATAGCAGGAATGTCTGCCCGTGCCCTCAGAGGCGCAGCCCGCCCGGTCCCACGCCTGCCGGAGGCTGCACTGGCTGGAGCCCCCCAGGAGCATCCCTCGGGGCCAGCAGGGTGCCAGCAGCGCGTGCTCCCGGCCCGGAGCTGCGGCCGCTTGCCAGCCCTGACACCCCACAACTCCGTCTGGTAACCGCTGCGGGAGGTCAGACGGGCCGAGCATTAACGGGATGGGCTAATTACCGCAGCACTCCCTGGTTTACCCCGCAAATCAAGCTGATCGATGCCATGCCAGTGACAGAGGAGAAATAAGTTTGCCCTGAGCAGCTAACCTTCCCTCCCCACCCCTAGATCATCCGGGACACTGGATCAATAGAAGAAATATTATTGGTGCTTAAAGTCAAACGGTTTCAATCTACCCATGTGAAATGCTATTATTTTTTCTCCACAGGACACGTTTTTAATAGGCCCACTGCCAATTGCAGGCGGTTGCAGAGCGCTCACTCTTATGCTAATTGCAAAGCTAATTGTTCTTATTGCAAAACACATTATATAGTATAGTTATATTGCAGTTAACGAGATGTTTGGATTAAATGGCTCACTAAAAGTCAATAAAAAGAAATTTGCTTGACTATTCCTTTAATTTTTCAGATGCAGTGTTAATACAGTTAATTCTCCCTAAAGGCCTGGATTCATTAAACTGCTTAAAGCAGGACTGATGTGTGTGTGTGTATACATATATATAGTGTAAAGGCATTAGAGCCGAATGCCATAGCAGTAAGCACGAGATATCGGTGGGACGTTTTACGACACAGATGCCAATGGCGTGCAGTTGCCCAGCGGAGCTGACCCAAATGACGGCCCCGGGCAAGTCCGGTCTCCTGACAGAGTAGTGCAGTCCCACACGCGCTGTGCTGCGCTCGGAGAACAGCACGGCTGGGCAGAAATCACCCTTAAATAAGGGGGGGGGGAGACACTGCAGCGGGAGAGGGTGCGCCGGCCTCGCAGGGAGTCGCTGCTCGGGGAGCGGGGAGGCACAGCGGGGACGCACAGGCTGACGCGCAGCACGGCAACGGTGCAGGCAGCGCTGGGCACGGGGCGGCAGGCGGCGGGTGGCAGGCAGCGGGCACAGCACCGCGCAACTGCTCCAGGGGCTACAGCTCCTCCGTCCCCGGGCCGATGCGGCTCTTGGCGCGCGCTGGCATCGCTCGGTGCTGCGGAACAGCCGAGCGACGGCTCACCTCCGCGGGGTCTACAGCGAGTGCTGCCCGCCTTCCGGTAACATTTTATCTGGGCTTACGAGCACTTTGCCTGCGCTTTCTGAAAGCAGATTGTCAGCCTTTCGGGACACAACAAAGCGCAGCAGGAGCAATATGAATATATCTCCTTTCCAAAATTAGATGGAAGAGCTCGTAGCGCTTTCAGAAAGAATCCGGAGCATCTGAACTCTGAGCAGAAAAGCCTCGTTTCACCTGTAATGAACTATAAAGAATGAATAAACGCCTTTTATACTAGCTTGTCTTGAAAAAAAACCCCTTCCTACTTCATTTGTCTCTTTGTTGTGTGCACTCCATGGGATGCTGCCCTCAGATTTTCACCTGCTACTTGAACGCAGAACCGGAGCGGCTCAGGGAACAGTCAGAGCTCGTGTCCGGTCTGGGGAGATTGAAGCCAGGTGGGCAGAGATGGGTGAGCGATTTCGGCACAAGGAGCATTTTCAAGGGCAAATGCAAAACAATCTGGTGAATACCGAGAATATCTTAAATAGAAGTGAATGTGTAAAGGAAATCCTTTAGTCTCACTTCCCACTTTGCCTGGCACGGGCTCCTGACATGCTGCCAAGCAAGATATGACAGAGAATTAAGCCTTTAAATATGAACAGAGGAGTGAGAAGCTGAAAAGCAGAATAAAGGGGCAGTCGCACTCCTATTGCCTGAAACGGAGCTGTTCCTGGTGACCCGATGGCTTAATTAGTGAACCCAAATGCAAAGAGAAGCAGGAGAAACGAAGGATGCTGGTATCACTGGTTCTGTTTCCAGAAAGGTATTATTGCTGTTTTGTACAAGTCCAGATGCCAAGCGCTACCTTTCCTGTAGCTGAGTCACCGGGGCTGCATCGAGCATCGCAGGCTGCGAGCGTCCCCAAGCACACGCGGTCAGCGGTGGGGCTGCACGGTCAGCGCTGAGGCTCCCGCTGCCACCCCCCGGCCCCCACCGCTGCCCTTGCACGTCTCAGGGTGTGTGGGGCCCCTTTGTTCTAGGACAGACTTACTGTAGTTCTGCAAATGCGCTCTTAAAAAATAACAACGCTACTCCCCAGCGCTGCAGCCCGCTAGGCAGCGAGGTACCACGGGCAGCACGTACGGCTTAGTTACTTCAAAGTGTGCAGCAGAATAAACAAGATGACAAGGAACCATGAAAGGCACAACATGAAATGAGATTTAACGAGAGTTCAGAGTCATTACCTAGATCAAAGTTAGACAGGACACAGGCATATTCAGAAATCGGCCGTAAGAGCTGAGGGAGGGACGCACTGCA
>VZSZ01004020.1:85513-98660 GCA_013398815.1 Ibidorhyncha struthersii
GAAAGGGAGAAGGAAAGTTACTGAGAAGCCCCTTCCCTCCCCTGGCCCCAGCCTGGCCTCGTGCCCCGAGGACTTTCGCAGGACATGCAAGCGACTCGGAGGGACGGGGAAAGCTGCACTGCGTGGCCAGGGTGTGAAAAGGCAGGTCTGTGTGTTCTGGGAGCAAATTACACCAAAATTAAAAATCAAGAAATAACAGTAGGGATCTCCAGCATGTATTTCTGTGTGCACAAGAGAGCGGGCGGGCAGTGAAGGAGCAGGACAGCTGCTTTGAATGTGCTGTAAATCAATTTAAACCCCAGAAACCAGGATCTCGGTGCACCTCGCCCTTCAAATTCATGATGGAAATTGCTGCATTTTGCAAGTCACTATTGTTTCTCCGCGTTACAGGGCATCATTTGAGAAAGCCAAGCTATGAAAGGCTTCCCACCATGTTTTATATCTTACTCTGGAACTTATCCCAGTAACAAGAGAAATGAAAATAAAAACTCAACTTCAAAATCCCCCAAGGTTATGCTCAGACTCCAGTGAAATCCCTTCCCAAAGCCCCGGTTCCTGTTCCAACTGGGAAAAGACAGGGAGCAATAAATCACGACCGAAAGGCAAATGGCAGCAATTAAAGTCCTCTCTGGGAGTCCGCCTGTCTCCAGGCCCGGCTGGACCGCAGCCAGCCACCCGCTGCCCGCCGGCACGCCGGCTCCGCCATCTCCCGCTGCCGACAGCCGGTGCTGCGGTGGGGAGGGGGCCGAGTGCCGCCGCGGCCGCCGGCAGCCTGTGGGCGAGTCCTCCAGCATTGCCAGGAGCGACGTGTCCCCCAGAGCTGTAACGCCCTTGGGAAACAGCCGGCGGTCCAGAAACACAGCTCTGAGACGGGCAGGGCCGTCGGCGTCCAGCGCACCTCTGGATCGTTGCTTCCTCCCACCAGCACTCCGAAATGCCCCTCCCCCGGCTGGCGGGGCTGCCACAACCTCAATGGCACCGGCTGTGGGTGCACCAGGCTGCCAGCGGCTCACTGGTCCCACAAATCAGTTCTTAAAATCCTTACCCTCATACTGCTGAGGAGGAGGAGGATTCTTCCTTATTGAGGATGCGACCGCGCCAGAGGAGAGAAGGGCTGTGCCCATGGCAGCTCCTGCAAGTGACACCACGTCCCCGTGCCCTGCTCACCCAGCGCTCACCGCGGCACCCACCGGCCGTGTCTGCTCTGCCGGGGCGGCGGGGGAAGCAGCCCGGCCAGCCCGTGGGTGCTGCTGCGCTTCACCCACCCCATGCAGCCCACGCAGAGCACCCGGGGCCGGGCTGAGCCGCCGGTGGCGGGAAAGGGGCCGGAGCGCCCTGGCCAGCACCGCGTCCTCGTCCTTCAGCATGCTGCCACGTTACAGCAGCCACGTGCCTCCATGCAGAGAACTTGCTCCAACCAAGAACTGAAGGAAGACATGGAGTAAACAAAGTCCTAAAGTTATTTTCAAATTAAATTACAATGAATAGAACGGGATTAAGCAAATGCCTCTATTACTTTCAAGAACCAGCTTTGCGCTATGACTTTACATCGTTGTTAAGAAAATGGGCGAGCTGTGTCAAACCTTCTCTTTTATGAGGCTCTGACTGCAGGAATGGCGGGGCCGTCTCTATCCATCCTCCTTCCAAAGTGGGAGTTTGGAGGGTTTGAAATATGTTCTTGGCAACCTTTGATAAGCCAAGTGGCTCCGGCTTGCCCCCCCGCCCCCAGAACGGCGCTCCAGCCATCCTCCTGAAGCCAAAATGAAATTATCACATTGCTGCAAAGCTAGAAACCCAGTGAGAGACCGTAGCGAATAATTGAATGCCAGCCCCACCTCAAACCCCGGCTGCGCGGGAAGCTGTTCTCCCTCTCGACGGGGAGCTGCCGGGAAGTCACACTCAGGCTCAGCCTAAACATCAGAAACAGCTCAAGACGTGGCTTCACTTCAGCTGCTTCGACCCTCTGTAAGCCCCAGACCGTGCAGCAGCGCTTGCAGGGTCGCACGTGCCCATGGGGCAGATTGATCAGTGCAGACACCGACACAGCCCCGCAGAGCGAGCACTCATGGGGCCGGAGGAGAAAGCTAGTCCTGGTTTTGCTTGACCCGACCTGGGACCCACCAGAGCACCGCTAAGTCTGGAATAAGCCCAGGTCCTGGGTGACGGCTCCTCTTCCCCACCCTCGTGCCGCTGCCTTTGGTAGCTCATGGCCTCCTGCCCTCCTCGCCCCTGGCGGGGGGTTTCTGGGCCCAGGGCCAGCGGCGCTCGCAGGGGGTGATGCCCCCAGCACGGCTGCGCTGGGCGGGAGCCGGCAGAGCGCGGTCTGATGTGAACCCCAGAGCCGCCGCGTTGGTCCGGGACCTGAGGTCCATCAGCTGACAAAGCAAGCTCCAGCAGGCAGGGACGGGAGCGGGAGGCAGATGATGATGATACGTTTTACCTTTCATAAATAATGAAAGCAATCAAGGGACAATATGTTAAATCGCTCAGTGAGGAAAGCTTTACCTCATGCCTGAGTTAAACACAAAAGACGGGTCTTCCTTTCGGGCAAAGCCTGCTAGCTTGTACTTTTATTGCTCGCTACAGTTGGCTCACTCCTTAATTTTTCATGAGCAGACTTCTGTTCAAAAGAGAGAAGGCAGGAAAACGCTGCTGTAAGAGAGCACCCTGGTTTTGGGGTGGGGATGGCCGGCAGCTCTGAATGCACGAAGGACGCCGGGAGCATTCCCAGGATCGTGCTAATGGGATGACCGTGCACATCCCAGGATCGTGCCCGGGATGGCACACGTGCTCTATCAGCTGCTCCGGAGCCCTGGCTGGAGCGTGGCAGGGTGCGGGGGGACAGCCCCGAGCCCTGTCCCTTCGCTGGTGTTCAGCAGGGGACACCCTTCCAGCCGATCCCAAACTTTTACCAAAATCCCTCTGTCAATCAGGCTGGAGAGCAGCGTTAGCACGCACCCAAAGGAGGGAAGGAAGCAGTGCTCTGAGAACCCGCGCTGGACCATAGCTCACAGTGCTGCCTTAATTATGGAGCTTGCAGTTACACCTTGCACAACAGCCAATTAATTAGTTAGTGATGACAAAGTGCTCTGACCAGCTAAGCGCTGTGCAGGTCGGCCCCCAGGGTCGGCACCAGCTGGGACAGGAGCCCCGGGTTGGGGCTGCCCCTGGGGCCGAGGGCTCCCCCGAGGGGTCCCTGCAGCCGAGGGGTCCGGGAGAGACCCAAGCAGGTTCCCACGGGCGAGAAACCCCCACGCCAGAGGGACTTGGCCAGGCCATTTGCGTTTCCCCACGTTCACATCATGAACCGTTATTGCCTTGCCAAGAAACAAGTTTCTGTTCCGTAGGACTAATCTTCGGTTTCATTAAGAGCAGGGCTTGATTACTAAATTTTTAACCAGGGGAAGCTCCCTAGTCCATTACTGCCTTCCTCCCATGTTTATTAAAGCAATAACTTTGTTTTTAAAAGGGACATGTTTCCCTTGAGCTCTCTCACACTTTGGTGCCCTGATTAAAAAATATAAATTAGAGATTGAGCAGGTCTCCTGCTTCAAAGGAGCGTAAATTGGGCGGCTCGAATTCCTGGGGAAAGTCAGACCATGAAACGCTCCGAGATGGGTCTGCAGATGATCGTGCATGAGATGAGAAGAGGATGAAGGTGTAGGTGGAGCAGCATGCCGAGGCCCTTATTTACAGCTCTGTACCCTTTGTGGAAGTTCTGATTAAAATTTCATTACCTCTTTCTTTCGCAGAGAAGTGCTCTGCGGGATGCTCTGCCGGATGGCGCAGCTCCCTGCCTTTGAGGAGCAGCTGCTCCCGCGTCCCCGGGCCCCGCATCCCCTCCAAGCTCTGCTCCACATCCCACCTTTGAGTTTTGCAGCCCAAACCTGAGGGACCAGGAGCAACTTGGGGTGCAGGTGGGGCAGGAGGGCCGGGGCTGACGGGGCGGTACGTGTCAGAGGCAGGCTGCGAGGATAAACCTGGAATAAAGGTTTATTCTAATTTGGTTCACCATCCTATAAGGGGATTTGTTGCTTTAGCTGCATTTGAAAACTTCTTGCTTTAATTTCACCTCATCAGCAAAATGTAATCCATTTCAACAGGCAGCCCAGGGGACGAGCGAGCCTGATCATCCCTGGAGCCCCTGGCTTCTCTCACGGCTCCTGGTCCCGCTCTCTCGGTGGAAAACAAAAGGCATATTTAGGACTGGATGCCTCAGAAACATGGAATCATTTAAGTTGGAAAAGACCCTGTAGAACATCGAGCTTCAGAATGCAGCTGCTCCGCAGCCAGTGTCCCTGGCACACGGACGTGCTTACGGCACCGTTAACCGATTGCTCTTCCCATCCTCCAAGATTAACAGGTTATTTAGAAAACAGCAGAGCCTGCTCGTCACAGCTCCTTAGGAGCTGTGAGTCTTCAGTGCCTCTGCAGACCAGACAGATCTCTATTTCGCTTTCATTTCCAGAAGTACGGGGAGCTTTGTTTGAATCTGGAAAATGACGATGTGGGAGCTCTTTTCATGAAGCGAAGCCTAAATGTCAGAATCTCTTCCAGTGGCCTTTTCCTCAATTAAACGGGGCAGGTGGCGGTGGCCTCGCACGGAGGGTGAACGACGCGGACATCCCCACCTACTCTCGTTCAGAGCGCTGCAGGGTTGCTTCGGTTTTCCCATTATTTTGATCATCCGTTTTTTCCTCTTGGATGCTGCTGGATATATTCCAATAGCTCTGGAGCAAACAGTCGCCTTTTTGACATGGAGCGTTTGTTTTCAGCAGGAAATAGGCCTCAAATACTGGGTCCACATTTGTCCGTTATAAACCCTGTCAAGCTCTTTTGATTGCCATGCCACTGTGCTAATTCAATAAAAGAACTTCAGAGCCTGGCACCGCCTCTGGGTAGGACGGGAGGGGACTCAGTTTGCTTCTGCGGGCAACGACAGGAGGATTTCTAACAGCTAGTGGAAAAGCTAAAATACCTGCACAGCGCTGAGTGACATTTATCTGATGAATGGAGTACTCAAAAATACGCAGCTTCAGGTTGATTATTTTCTAAATTCATCACAAAATAACTAATAATTTCAGACAAAATAAGAATATAATTTTGTTAAATGTTAAAGATATAAACATATTCTAAAGGGAGCATTGCAATTTTTCATTTTGAAATTAAATCATTAAGGACTTTATTTCCTATATTTACTGAAGAAAGGAAATTTTGAATGCAAAGAGCATTGAAAGGTTTCATTTCACATTAACCCTAAATTATCTTTTAATTATTTGCCTAGTTCGCCACTGTAGTGAAATAGCAGGGATTCATTCACACCGCTTTCTTCTCCCCTTTTGTTCCTTCCCGAGCTCTGCAATGCTTCCCGTGCCCCCCACGTCCCGACCACAGCGCCGGGCACTGACCGGAGCGCAGTGGTGACGGGGGGACACGCACAGCTCTCCGGGGTCCCCCAAAGTGCCCTCTGACCCACGCCTGCCCACTGCCGGCCCTCCGCTCCTGCTAGAAAGGAAAATGTCAGCAGCCTTCTACCGAGATCGGTAGGAAGACGCGGGTTAAGGGTGCCTCCCCGGCAATAGTCGCATCGATTTAAATTGTTAATGTATTTGCAGACATGAATTCCCACAAAAAGGACCTCACAGACGAGCACTGAGCGCCTGCAAGGAATTCTCAGCTGTGCAATACTTAGCATTACCAATGTGCATCAAACTGTGTGGAATAATTCTGCGCAATAAAATCCTGTGTATTCCGAGGGGTGAAAAGGGTGAAAATCCATCACTGGTGTATTTCTTTACCTCTGCTTTATTTCTTATTTTTAAAAAGCTGTGTCATTATTGCTCCTATTTCAACGTTGTGAATGGATACTTTAAGGCTGGTACTGCTCAGCCGTACTAACGCAAGCCTATCTCCCGTTTGGTTTTTTTTACATCACACATAAATATTGATTGGCATCATGGGAAATTCATAAATCAGGGGCCTTTCAAACTGACCGAACCAGCTGTGGCCGGGGACGAAACCCCAGCTGGGCTGGGAGAGCCCCTCCATGAGCGATGTCATTGCGACGCAGGGGAAGGTGGCGGCGTGCACGGGGGACGGGGCTGACGGCTCGTTTGCTTTTGTGGGGCGTTCCCTGAGCCCAAAGCCAACATGGAGAAGGCGCATTTTGGCGTGTGCGCTGGGGGAGCCGCGAGGTTTTCCAGTGCCTGGGAGTCCCGCAAAGGCCCCAGCTGGAAGCAGCTATTTCTGACAAAGCTCTTCCCAGCACCGTCACAGAGGAGGAACACGTACTTGTGTGCGATCAGAGCATCAAACGCCCAGCTGTCCTGGCAGTGAGGACCGCAAAGTGCCCCTCCGTCAGCGGGAGAGCGGGTCGTGGCGGGGCCGAAACAGCCTTTGTGCTTGCAGACCCCTGTCCTGGCTCAGGGTCGCTGCGCCTCGCTCTGCCCGGCACCCAAATCTGGACCATGACAGAAAACACGCGCGTTCGGTCTCTGCCTGAGCAAGAGGCAATTGCTCTCTCATGGCCACGGCCATAAATTGTGCTGTTTGGCAAAAAAAAAAAAAAAGGAAGAAAAAGGAGAGAACAGCTGACACAGTTTAATTCCCTGAATCCCCAGCTCTGAAGCCAGAATGAAAACATAATTTTTTTTGTCCTCCATGTCCCAAGTGTGCTCTGTGGGCCAGGGGCAGTGCAACGCCGGGGCTGCAGTACCGGGGGGACGCGGCTGCAGGAGGGACGGCCTCGGGACGGAGGGGCCCCGGGACAGCCAGCGAGCAAAGTGCCATCTTGGGATCTTTGCGTTATCACATTTTGATGGGTACGCAGATCAGGGATTTATGTGAACACTTTTCTGACCTTGAACTGCCAATTCATGCCCGAGTTCCCTTCTTCTATTTTGTTTCTACAAATTCAGCCAAGTGCTGGTGAGATGAAGATTTAAGGAAGAAGGAACAGCCAGTGGAATAAAAACATCCCTCAGAGTGCAGGAGTATGGGGAACACGCAGGAGAAAATGAGCCACGTTTGATATTTGGATGACGGTTGCCTTCCTCTGCCTGAAGCAGACGAGGGCCCCCCCGCCACAGCCCTGCTGAGCCCCCTCAGTGCCGCGGGGACATTAACCCCCCCTGTCCCACTGCCCCCGTGACTGCCCACCCCCTGCGGACACCCGCACCCCGTGGCAGTGCCGGACAGGCGCCCTGGCCCGCGAGAGCCAGACCCACAGATTTCCCGCCTTCCTTCAGGAAAACGTCCCTTTCCCGGGACAGCCCGGCTTTCCGCTGTGCTCTGCCGCCTCTTCTGCACCAGTGTGTCGTGTGGTTCAGCCTTACACCATCTACAGCTCTGGAGAACTGGAATTTAGTGTTTGGCCACAAATAGATCGTTCTGGCTGCTTTGCACAAAATTGTATTTTTTCGGAGGTTCCCGCAGACATTTGTATATAGGTATTCACACGCATACACACACATGCATACATGTTCACACGAAGCCCTCGGCCTCCTGGCCTCCTGCAGCCTTACCCAGGGCAGCGGTGATCGCTGCCGCCTCATACATAACCATAGCACATACATAATACATATCTGCCTCCTTCCGCGGGGAGATGGGACCGGACGGTTCTCTGTTATCTTTCCGTTTCCATGGTAATAAAAGTAGCTTCTGATAATGGCTATTTCCTAAGTACAGTGGAGTTTGGTAATTTTCGAAGCATTATAGCACAGACTTCAAACGGTTGGTGCCGCGCAGGGTCGTTCTGGCTCAGGCTTTTAATTGCGGGTGGATGCAAGCAGGTCCTCGGCGTCCAGGGGAGGGTGCTGGGCTGAGGTTTTTCTGATTACCATTAGCTTATTCCTAGCAAGTCTGTTCCCAAGGGTTAAAGCCCCACGAGTGATCCACACAACTTTGCTCAGTCTCAGGCATGTTTTGGGACTGGCGCGTTTCGCGGTGGCTGCTGTAGCCCTGCAGGATGCCGTCAGCTCGCCTGTCACCTCAGCAAACCTCCCAACCAGCAGCTGATTTACTCATTAGCATTAAAACGAAATAATGCCTCATATTTCCCAAAGCCTGTAATACAACTGCGTAAAAGCAATAGCCAATTAATGTACTGTAGGATGAAATCCAGCTCCTCCTGGATCATAAAAATGACTATTGATTTCTGTGCTCCGCTCCCAGCTCCCCCAGCGCCGCGCTGGCTCCCACATAAGCTGCCAACCAGGTGTCGGCGCAGATTCCTGACACGGCTTTTTGGCTGTCGCTGCTGCGGGAGCCCTTTGCCAGGACAGGGATTTTTGACCTGGGGATTTTCGGGGAGCACAGGACCAGGACCCCTCTCCAGCCCTCGGGTGTGTGGGGACTGCAGCTCATCCGCCCCCTCCCGCGATGCTGCCAGAGGCTTCACCCCGCACAGCCCCTGCTCCCCAGTGAAACAACCCTGTCATAAGGGAATATTCCATTTTTTTCACATTTTCCGTGCCTAGTTTAAAGATTTAGAGGCGATTCAGTTCCTCGAGCAGGCAGGTGCCCTGTCTGCAGCCTCGCTGGGGGGCACAGAGGCTCTTCCCATGCCGTCCCCAGGGACAGCCTGGGGACCTCACCCCGGTGGCATCGTAATGAACCGCCTGGCAGTGTGTAATTTAATCAACAGATCTGCTGAGAACAATTCTGACATGCAGAATCAAATTTCCCCTACCCTCAATAAGCCAATCTTTAATACGAAGTGTGAACCTTCTACTTTAGTGTCATATCAAATAATAACTGTCGTGTTTAAACTGTTGCTAATATTAGTCAAACAATCACAGATAAGAGCCAGAGGCTCCTCTTCTCTCTCGTTACCACATACTTGCAATTAATATTTATAAAGCAGGAGGGATTTTTTTTTAAAAAGGGAATTTTAAGTTGTCCTTCATATTTTCGGAGACAGGCTGCAAAATTTATAGGCTCTCCTTCACCTCCACTCTAAGAGAACTATGCTTTTCATCTGACGTATTTATAATTTTTGCCTGCAGGGACCGATACGCAGCAAAGCACGGCTGGCGGCTGCCGAGAGCTGGGGAGGAGAGGGGAGAAGCCAGTGGCCCCGGCCCCGGGTCGGAGGGCTCTGCTCCCTGGGGGATGCTGTCCCCCCGTCCCGCAGCACAGTGACAGGCAGAGAGCCTGCAGACGGACGGCGATGCCCCGCTCTGCCCCGCACGGGCTGCGGAGCACCCGAGCAAAGGTGGTGCCGGCGCAGGACCTGGCTGTGGGCTCGGCTCCATGGGGGGCACTGGAAGCGCCCCCGGATTTGAGGATGGAAGGATGACTTTTGGAGCACTTGTTAAGAAAACCCAAAACTCTTTCACCCTTTGGTGAAAGTTTTAATAGTTTCCCATTGCTTTATGCGGAATCTTTACAATTATTTATTCGCAATACTCCTGAATATCTCATTGTGAAACTAAAATTAAAATATCCCAATAGACTACGGCAGAAACCTTTGCAAAAACCTGATAGGATTTTCCCACAGTAATAAGTCCCCACGGTAAAATAAATTACAGAAGAAAATGTTTCAAAATAGCTGTTCCCAATTAAAACTTCACCCAGGGTTTCTGCTCCACAAGTAGTCTCTTTTTGCAACACGATAAGCATAAAAATGACACACGCCCGGCCAATGAAAACGAGCCAGTAAATCAAGTGATTTATTCACTCTGCCTGTTTAAAACACGGGCCCCAAGGACACGGGCCCCTCTTCCCCCTGCCTGCAGGATTCGCACTCACGCCCGTACACGCTCTCGCTGGCGAAGTCGCCGATGCACAAGAAGTCTCGTATGTACGCACGCGCACAGGGCACACGCAGGCAGGGACACGCGGGTGGTGACATGGCAACACACACGCCGTCCGGGCTGGCACAGGGATGCACGAACGCGTGTGCACACCAGCAGCCTGTCCCCACCGCAATGACAGGACAAGGCTTTTTCTGTGAAATCCTTCTTCCTGAGCAAAGAGCCCAACTGAACGACGACATAAGATGCCCGTGCTGCCAGCTGGCTTGTGCAGGGAAAGCGAAAGGGAAGGAAGGAAACGTGAGTGATGTTTAATCATCTTTTCCGTGCCATCTGGGTTCAGGGATGGATAATGCAACTCTTTTCCTTCTCCGCGCACTCACAAAGCGCAGCCTTCACCAGCTTCTTTCACGTGGCGCGGTGGGACGTGCCTCCCTTGCAGGGCACATGAAGGTAACCCGGCCAGAAAGAGCCCTTACAATGGCCGCCCCGTTCGCCCCGCACAGCAAAGCTCAGGGCACGTCGCTCCCCGATTTCCGCGTTCAGGTGGCAACTCCTGCCCGAGCCAGGGCGTCACGCAGGCGGGCTGCGGGACAGAGGGGAGGGCGGCCGCTCCCATCCCCGTTACACCTCTGTGTCGGGAAGGATGTGGCCCAGTGCGCCCGGCAGCACCGCAGCACCACAGCATCGCACCCTCCGCCCTGCCGCCCCCCTGCGCCGCCCAGGAGAGACCGGGAGGATCCTGCACAGCATCTGCCCCAGCGAACGCGGGGCAGCACCCGGCACTGGCACCATCCCCATCGGGGCAGCGGGACCCGCGCGCCGAGCTCTGGACTGGCTGCCGAGCTGGAACGGCCAAACTCCCGTCTGTAATTTCTGACTTCATTATTCCCTTGCATTTTTAAATTAATATCAGTGAAAGATACATTAGAATTGCAGAAATCATGGAAATGTCAAACATCTCTCACTCGCTTTGGTAAGAACTTTGTTAAGTACCAAATGCAAATGTGCAGCTGGTGCCTTTGACATTTTGGTTCCTTTGCTGGCACAGGCTAATCAATTCAGTTTCTAATTTTAATTTTATCAGCAGCAAATCTGTTAGATTTTTAAGGCTCTGATGTAGGCCAATTAATTTCTAATCAAATTACCTATGTTCTGATAGGTTCCGCCTGCTCTCTCGGCGGTGCCGTGAATTGCAGCCCCGGGCCTGCAGCCCACGACCTCGCCGGTGGCAGACGGGAGCATCGCCACGTCGTGCGCCGCTTGGCGAGGACACCCTCATTAAGCCATCCACGACGGTGGGGGCGCAGGGGAGACCCCCCATCCTCTCTCCTGCCGCAAATGTGCGCGGCCCCAGTGCCTGCTGCAATCCACGCCGGGACCTCAGTCCCTTCCGCAGGCTCAGACCTGCCCTCGCCCGCCCTGGGGAGCTGCCGCTCACGTCCCTTGGTGACACCCGGAGGGGACCGCGCACTGCTGCGCCGTGCCCCTCGCTTCCCGTCCCTTCTGAGCGAGGACAAGGATTCTTACCAAGCTGAACAACGGTGCTCGCCCGTGGGCTCCACAGTTATCGGTTTAAAAGCGAGGGGTCCTGCCCAGTGTTTCCGGGGCTCTGCAGTCCCCAGTGTCCCTCTGCCTGACCACCGCCCCGGGAACGGTCCCTGGGCAGGTCCTTTCCCCGGTCCCTTCCCTGGTCCTTTCGCCGGTCCTTTCCCTGGGCAGGTCCCTTCCCACCCGTGACTCGCAGCAGCGAAAACGAAGCCCCGTTTTCTGCCGAAAAGGGGCCCCCGAGCTGCTGTTTGAGGGTCCGAGGACATGAGCGCGTGCGAGGTGCTTGTTGCTCAACTGGGAAAGGTTCTTAATGGTAAAAAAATTGAGTTTTTAGAACTGCTAGAACAGGGAATAGAATTGGAAAGAATACAGTTCCGCTCAGTGTCAGCTAATTCGCTACCTAGATGCTGGTTTTAAAAAATGTTAGCAGGAGTTTGCATTTATTGCAATTTTAATTTTTTAAGCTTTTTTTTATTTTGGCCTGCAAGTCTCTTTGATGAAGGGTGTTATTAGTGCGGCAATTAACCAACCCGGCTATCAAACTTGTGCAATGCGGCATTAAGTAAATCTCAGAATTGATTGCTTTCCAATTTTGAACAGATATGTATGTGCCTATGTGTGAGTATATATATATGCAGAAATATCTGCGCCTGTGTGTGTCTGCTTGATTGTCAAGTGGGAATGAATCACAGCTAAAGCTTGATTTTTCTTAAAGATACCTTTAAAAAGAAACGCTCTTAAATATCAACATTATCACTTACAAGAAGTATTTCCTAGAAAAAATATCGCGCGCAGGACAAACCCAGCATGCACAGCCTGCTCCTCACCCACGCCGAGGGGGTCCCTGCGCCCAGCGCCGTGTCAGGACGGCAGTTGGTGACACCGGCCGTGGCATGGCTGTGCGTTGCTGGGACACCGCAAAATTTGCCTCTAGGATCTTACTGCCTCTTGGTGCCCAGCACATACCAGCACGATGCATTAAGGAACATGGGTACAGTTAAGCGATCTGCAACCAAATGGCATCTTTGAGGGATGTCCCTGTGTCCCCAGGTGGCACAGAGTGGCTGCCAGAGCTGCCCGGTCGGGCTGGAGGAGCCCTCGGCGCTCAAAGCCCTGTGGGCCGGACACAGCCCCACAGCTGCTTTTCACCGGGGCTGCATTTGGCTTCAGGGCAAGACAGGAGGGGGAATTACAGAAGGTCTTACCAGAGCTCAGTCTGTGGAGCAGAAATCAGAGCAGAACAAGGGGAGTGCTGCTCCTAATCGGGAGAGACACCAGCTCTTCCTAGGCAGATTAGCCTTTTCACTTTCTCTCTAACAGTCAGTCAAACCCAATCCCGTCTCTCTCCTGACAGTTTTGCACCACCCGCCAGCTCTGCTCACGCACGCACGTGCCCTACTTGCATCCACCAGCCACGGGAAGGCTTCTCTTCCCTCTCCTTTCCCCCGGCAAAGGAACCCGAGCTGGTGTCACGACCCGTCACGCTGCAGAGCTACACGGGCTTCAATAGCGCTGATGAAAACATCAGCACCTTCTTCATTTACAAGCCAGAAAAATGATGAGTTCAAGTCTGAAGACAATGATGAAGGTTGGGTGACATTTACCTCCCGTGACAGCTCTTGGAGCGTTACTCAGGCTGGGATCATTTTCTCTTTGCCTTGTTGGCATGGCTCTTCTTAAGAGTATTTGTTTTCCTATGGATGCCAAGTTTTCAAAAGCAGCCCCTAAATTGCCTGTGCAATATGTGTGCACCTCTGCCTGCACGCGTGCCTGTCCGCTCCCACATGCAACAATCTGCACGTGCAAAAACTGATATTAATGAAATTAGATGGGTTGGGGGG
>VZSZ01004020.1:98686-114080 GCA_013398815.1 Ibidorhyncha struthersii
GACACTTCTGTCCAAATGACTGTTGCGGATGCTTTCCATGAGGACCACGAGTCGGTTATCTCAGGAACCGCACCCTCCGCCGCAGCACCGCAGTCAGCGCTGCCTGGCCCTGGCCCCTTTCCCAGCCAGGAGGGAAGAGGGAGAGAGACCACCGTTTGCTCGCTGCAGCAGGGACCCGCGTCCCAACGCTGGCGGTGACAGTGGCGGCGCAGCGATGTCCCCGGCGTTCCAGAACAAGCCCCGGGGGAAGCGCAGGGAAGCGCTGACCCACTACTGTGGGGGGCAGATCTCAACCTTATGCCACAAGCACCAGTTGTCTGCCCCGCCAGCCACCCTGACCGATCGTACCTGCCTGCGAGAGCGCACACGCTGCCCGCGGCGCTGAGAAAAGGGCTTTAGCACAGCTCTCCAGCTTGCACGTTTGTTAAGCGGCTTGAAAAGCATGAGCTGTATTGTTTCAGGCCCAGAGGGAAGCAGTCAAGAGCGCATCCTACCACTGCTCCAGGTTTGTATCTGGTCCATCATTATCTGCGCCTATAGTAATCTCCAATCTTTCTACTTTAATTTGTAAGACAGACAAAGAGATTTTTCAGCCTTTCATGTGCTGAATGACAGGCTCAGCTCCCTCCCCCAGCACTTCCTCTAGGACTCCCTCATTAGAACCTGTTTTAAAAAGGGCTATTGACAAAAAATACGTTTTAATCTTTACTCTTATGAGTAAATAAGGAAGCTCCTCTTTGGGGTATTTAAAAGGGTTTTTTCTTTTCCCACCCCAAGTCCACGAGCCGTGTGCTGTGAGCCGGAGCGGGATGTGATGCTCCGTTCACTGCGCAGGGCGCCGGCGCTCCCTCCGTGCAGGACACTTCGCAGCCTCGTAAGTACACCTCAGCAGCTCCTCCTTGGCAGCTGCGCTCGAGCCTGAGCAAGCGGCTACGGTGCTGGGGCGAGGGCGCTGCGGGGGACACGCTGGCTCCAGCCCCCGCGCCCATTCATCCCGTAAGCGTGGGAGGGCACCGCGTCAGGTGGGGCAGAGCGGGGCAGCCCCCAGCCAGCCGGGCAGAGCCGGGGCCCCCGTCCCCTTGTGGAAGGGGCTGTTTTAATGAGTCGCCTTTCCTGGCAGCGGGGTGGGACCGACACAGCTCTCCTCTGCAAAAGGGCTTTAAGTGTCTACACAGCGACAAGCGAGACTCACCCAAGCTATTCATGCAATAGTTTTCACTCCAGCCACGGTTAGGGAAGCAAGCCAAAGCAGGAGAAGCAAATTACTGATTTTATCACTACACAAGGAATTTTTGCCCCTTTTATGAGCTGTCCTGATCAGCGACTTTGCCCTCCTCCCTTTCTGTCTGCAGCCACAGCCGAGGTGGAAGGAGAGGGAAACCTGTCTCCATCTCCCCAATTTGCCAGATAAGCAAGTGGAAGCGCCGGAGCCAAGATGTTTAAATCATGCATCCTAATGCGATGTTGCTGCGCAACCACAGCAGAGCAGCAGGCGTGCCTGCGAGCGGGCGTCCCCGCGGGAGGACAACTTGCATAACAGAAGTTTCTCTGTTGACGGCACCGATCCCGCGCAGGCTTGTTCCTCCTCCCCGCGCCTTCCCCTCCAGGACGGCAGCTGTTGCTTGAGCGAGCCCAGAGCTTTTTTTGCCTCATCAATCTACCCTGGTGGGCCTTCCGTACATTTCTTATTATTCTGCCTGACATCTGTTCACAATTTGTTTCTAATTCCTCACTCTGCTCCTCCTTGCCTGATTTTGGCCATAGAGCCGAGATAAACTCCTTGCGCAGACCCCAGGCACGTGCAGCTCATTGGGAGAAAACTTCCACCCCACCCGCCTTGCGCCCAGCGCGGGAGAAGTTGTTTCTCTCGGGAGGTGAATCTCCGCAGCACGGCCCTGCGCGGGGCCAGGGTGGTGGGACGGGGGGGAGCAGGTCCCCGCAGCAGCCTGACACTCACCACCCACCCTGGAGTGCCGGGCAGCTGCTGCGTGGCTTGCCAGGGATGTCTGCATTCCAGCGGACCGCTAAATAACCCTTAATATCAGCTTTTGAAAGGACACAGTCAGCTCTGAGTTACTCTGGACATATGCAGGTGCAAGTGAGAGCCAAACATTGCCCAAAGTTTGCAGGATGCTTTGGATCCTCTGGAACGAAAGGGATATAAACTAATGGGTGGATGCCAGCTGGTAATGGTAAGCAGATGGCAGGAAGACTGCTGAGAGAGGACTGGTTTATTTACTTGCTTATTCATTTATAGACCATATTTTGGGAAAAGAAAATTAACCTGACTTTGTACCACCAGCCTGCACTCGGAGAGAACAGGCACAGGCGCTGGCCGCGGCTACCTGCGCCTCTCCCCATTCCTCCTGCTGCGGGTTCCTGCTCTCTCTCATTTACCTGCCGTTCATGGAGGCTGGTGGACAGGGATGGGGTCCTGCCAGCCTTCTGCCTCGTTCTGCAAAGCTGGGCCCGATCCTAGAGTGGGGCTGAGATGGGAAAGCTAATAACGAGCACATCTCAGAACTACAGAAGAACACACTGCGAGGGGCCACTTGCCTGCCTCAGGCAAGAGCAGCTCTGCTACGCCGTTCCTGGAGAGGCTTATTTACCCTGTTCTTGGAAATCAAGAATCCCACGTCCTCTCCAGCAACCTGTGCTCACGCTAATTGTCCTTAAAGCTGAAAATCTCTTCCGTTACAAGCATTCACAGCGAGGACTTGCTAGGATCCTGCTCTCTCCCAGCTTTGAGCCCCACTCTGCTGTGAGACCCTTCAACCTCATTCTGCAGTAACTCCTCTATGCCTCAAAACATCCCCAATGTGGGAAACGCTGTCCCACCCCCAACTGCTTTAAACATCACCTCTAACACCAGAGTGTCTTCCTAAAACAGCGGGAGAGCACGGTCAGCCCAGACACGGTGAATCCCATACAAAGCCCAGGGCGACCCAGGTGCTCTCAGGGCGACCGGCCCCGACAGCACGCGCCGAAACGGCTCACAGCTGGTGTCCATCTGCCCACGAGAAGGGCCTCTTTTGGGTGAAACCTTCGCAGCGCACAGAGCTCATGCTGGAGCAAAACCGCCAAGAGTACCTGACCTAGCTACAGCTCGCTCCCACAGAGCTGCTGTCTCAGTGGCAGGAACACTTTTGCCTTTCAACTTGAATTTAATTGCAAAATAATTAGCTCAGCAAAAATTCAGGAGCCATTTGGCATATGTGCCTGTCTCATAGGCTACTGCGAGCAGTTCCTTTTGTCGCTCCGCTGGCTTTTGCCAGCTGTGCTGAGAAGTCACGATGCCCCATGTCCCTTCCCTCCCTCGTCCCAGCTGTGTCCCGTTACCCAGGTCGCTGGATTAACCTCCTCAGGGCTGACCTCGGGTTCAGCCATCTTCAGCCTCAGTGACCCGAGGTCTTTGGTCACGGGGTTTAACGGAGGGAGGCGGCAGGAGGGACAGACCCAGCACCCCCGGCTGCCCCGGCCCTCCTGGAGCGGCACGGCGATGCGGTGGGTTTTGCTTCGAAGATGAGGGAGGAGGGCGGCAATGCCCAGCCCAGCCCTGGCACCACGGACGTCCTCGCCTCAGCGTGCATGGCAGGGCAAGGGCGGGAACGCGCTCGCCATCGCCCAGCAGCGCAGGTCCGGCTTCGTTTGCAGTATTGTTAATTGAGCTTTTCTTCCTCTCTCCTGTTTTTGCTGTTAGTAATTAGCAATTAGCATTAATAATCCCCCTTCCCTCCACGCGGAATATGAAATCAATCCTCCCGCGAGAGCACGCCGCCTCCACGCTGCTCGGCCGCGCTCCAGCCCCGCGGAGCCGGGGCAGCCTCCGCGCCCCCACGCGCCCCCTCCTCCGGCTGCCGTGTCGGGGTGCGGAGGGGGGAACCGCCGGAGGGGCAGCGGAGCCTCCAGGAAGGAGCTCGCCCAGAAACTGCAGAAAAGGATTTCGGGAGCTGGGAGAGGAGGAGCGCGGGTGCGGAGGAAGCACGGAGCGCGGCCAGCCCTCGGCCAGGCACCGCCGTGCGTGCGTGAGCCGACCTCTCAGCCCTGAGAGATACCTGTCTCCCACCCCGCTTTTGCTGTGCGTTTTTCCCCTTCTTGATGAAAAGTTCTTTTCTGATTGAACTAATTATGCTGATTGAATTTCCTCCCTCTCTCTGTCTTTGAGTGTGAAAGGTTTCCTTAATTTGATGGGGGTAATTGTTATGCACACACTGTCAGATGTTAATGCAATTCCGTGATTGACAGGTAATCAGCACATCAGTTGTACAAAAAGAGTGAATAAGTCTGTAATTTTATTTCCCCTGATTCCACTGTGTGGGATGGCAGGAAAATCTAAATTAGCAATCAGGGAAGGCAACCCTGCTCCAGAGCGAGCTGCTAACAGCCCGGGTGGATGGCTGGGGCTGGGATTGCGCGGTCTCGCTCCAGCTCCGAGGGGTTTACCCGCAAACATGTTGCTCACTGCTGAGCTCCTATGGCTGCTTTTCGCGGGAGCTCTTTGGGGGTTCAGCTCCGCTCCCACCACTGCCTGTGTCCCGGCTCCCGGGGCGGCATCCGTGTGCGGCTCCAGCAAGAGCGGGAACGTGCTTCCTACAGAGAGAGGCAGAATCGCCCGCAGAAGCCTGAAAGTTTTGGTACCCCAAATTCCCCCCGAGAAACGGGTGAGCAATGGGAAGCCCCGTGGGCTTTGCTAAGCCGGAGGATGAAGTGGCGTGGGGATGCACAGCTCTTGGGCTATCCCCAGGGCGAGAGCGCACGCTGCTAATCGCTGCCTCCAGAGAAAGTAAGACACAGGCTGTTGATGAGATAATTGCTGGCCGGGTGCTCCCGTGGGCTCCCCAGCGCGCAGCGGAGAGGGACGGGAGCCACTGGGAGGTTTTTGCTTTGCACCTTCCATTCAGGCTGGCGGAGCTGAGTGACAGAGGCAGAACTATACCGGCGCTCCCACCAGCAGCTGACGGCGTCTGCCCATTTCATTTACTGCTTGTCAGCTGCTGACGAGCCCCAGACAGGCGGGAGGTAGGGATGCCAAAACATAAATTTCTCCAGAAGATTTTCTGAGGCTTCTTATATTCTTGCTTTTCTCTCTTTGGTAAGACCCTGATGTAATTTTTTGCTCATCTCCTCGCCTGGATCCCAGGGATATCGCTGTCTGCACACCAGCACTGGGCTGAGATGCAGAGCAGAGCCGCGCGTATCCAGGGGGATTTGCCGCAGAGGCTGAGCCTTATGGCTGCCCACACGCTCCGGGTACAGCCTTGTGTGTGCAGACGCGAGAAATCACACAGTGTCGGCGGCCCTGGGGCACCCGGTGAGCCTGGAACCCCCCCGGCAGCTGGAAGAGAGAACCTGGAAAAAGGACACCAGTGACCAGCTGCGATGCCCCAAACAAAGGGGCTGATTTCTCCCTCCTCTCCCCTTTAGCTGGGAGAGACCCACAGCGGTTCAACGGGAACGCCGTGCCCCAGGCAGCGGGTGCTGCTGGGCCCGCCTGCCCCGGGCTGGCACTCGCCATCCCCAGGAGCTCCCGGAGGCCGAGGCCCCCCCAGGCACCCCTCCCCAGTGTACGGGGTGAGCCCTCGCCGGGGCTGGGGGCTCGGGGACCCGCCGCTCGGGGCTGGAGATGGCTGATGGCAGACAATAGGGGAAATGGGGAAGCCAAACCGGACTGCGAACAGCATCCGCTGAACGCTTGTATTAACATAATAAAGGGTCAAATCCTACGTATGAAGAGCTGGGAGCGAATAGCTAGATTTACCATTAGTAAGATTTATCTGCAGTATTTAAAATGCCTTTTGGAAGGATTCGAGTCTTTAGCGAGGCTGGTTCTCTTCCCCAGAGCATGCATAAAACAGACTACTCAAAGCGAAAAATCCGCGCTGATTCGGATGCAGAGCCCTGCCCTGCGCTTCAATGGGATTGCACAGGGTATAAGCCAGTGGAGAGCTCTGCCCATAACGGAGATGATACAGGAGACTCAAGGAGCTTAGCGGTTCTTAGGGAAAGAAAGAGGGGGTGAGAGGAGATTAGAGCAGGACCTCACTGCAGTCAATAAATCCCGAGGAGAAGGAGAGACCGCTACGCTGGCGGAGCTCCCCTCAGATTGCAGAACACATAAAACACCGTCTCCAGCTAAAGGGATGTTTGACATTGGAGGAAATTAGACAGATTTTTTTTTTTTATCCAGTGTAAGTCACATGCAAAATAAATTGCAAAGGGCAGCAGCAGGAGCAGCTGGTAAAGACAGATTAAAAATCAGATTTAGACAAGCATCTTCAGGCAAAAAAGATACTTAGGATTAAGCTGCTAATTTGTAATCACAGATGGGGATAGGGCTGTGTTGTCTAGGCAGTGTAAATAGGCTGTAGGAGGAGCAGCAGGCACTGCATCGTCGCAGGCAGGAGTGGGGGAACGCGCCAGGAGGAAAATACCCGCGGGGACAGTGCAAAGGGCTGGGGTCAGCCCGGGCTCGGCGCTGCCCGGGGACCCGAGCCGTCCCCCCCCTCACAGGGAGCACATTACCCCCTCGCACCACAGCACAGCGTTGCTCACAAAAATAAAACCCAGCACGTGCATCTTAGTCCTTTTACAGCCGAGAATGAAAGATTAAATACTAATACTAAATATAAAAGAATACTGTAATTACACCAAACTCTACAGTGTGCTGAGAGCCTGACTGCGGGGCTGAAGGCCATGTAGATACTTGGGAGCAGCAGAGATCCCCACAACGCCTAGGTGAAGGTAATTTCCACTTCAGCACAGACTTCATATGTTTTTTTATGACCTGAATAAGAAATTTTCTGCTGATCTGTGCCTCAAATGCTCTGGCATATTTGTGAATTGATCGGGGTTGGGACAGATTAAACAAATTGTCTCTAACTCTCCCGATTTATGCCTTCCTGGGCACTGGCAGTCCCGGGCTGGTGAGGGGTTTATCTCACCGCAGCCGTGGAGTCCAGTGCAGGCTCCCGGCCGGGGGCTTTCCGGCCAGCCGGCACTGCTGCGGCAAGAGCAGAGCAGCCGCTTGGCCGCATAAGATGCCGAGGGGCTCGGAGACTGTGTATCTGCTGCGTACAGACAAAATGTGCTCAGCTGACATGTCAGACGAGTCCTTTCCTCTTAAATCACCGCATCAGAGAAGTGACATGTTGCAATCAAAGTGAATGCAAATAATAAATAACGAAGCAGAGGCACCCCCTGGTCCCAACAGGTCTCCAGGCCACTGGATGGGGCTCACACCCCGGGCAGACGCAGCCCCTGTGCCGGGCGCTGCTGTCCGAACGGCACGGTGGGATGCCAAGGGATCCCGGGGTCCCGCAGACGGACGGGGACAGCCATGAGGACCTGCGTTCCCCGGCTCCTCTCTCCCACCAGCCCTGGCTCTCTGCCCAGGCTGGGAAGAAAGAACCCACCGGGCTCTGCTTGCTCTTGCTGGGCGGCCGCAGGGGGTTCCTCCAAGGGGAGACACACTATTACCAAAATCGCTGCAATACTGCAGCTCCATCCTCCTGCCCCTGCCCAGCGCGCAGCTGCAAGCGTGCAGCCAAGAGCACGAAGGAGTGGCGTCGCGGCCCAGCTGGCGAGCTGCGGGGAGCGTCCCGCTGCCGAGCAGACATGCGGGAGCGGGGACTGTAGGTGGCAATCGCATCTTGCGAGCGGGAGGGAGGCGGGTGCCGCGGCCGCTGGCTCTGCCCGAGGGCAGCGAGCTGGGGAAGGGGCTCCGCTGCCGGGGGAGCCCCCCGAGCCCACCCGCTCGCTCGCACCGTGCCGTGGGGAGCGGGTGTCCTCAGGCCGGCGGTTGCACACTTGCTGCACACTAACAAAGAGCCAATGCTATTTCCTCGGCAGGGACTAATTTCTAGACAGGAATAACTTTCCCTCCTGATGCTGAGCCCGTGCAAACTCTGTTTTCCAGCCGCAGGCCGGGTCCCGGACAGGAGCCCCCTCCCTGCCCGGGGGCTGCAGTACAAACCGGATCGGTGCACGCGTGCGAGCTGACCTGCTGCATGCTGCGCAGCCGTGCCCACCGCGGCCTGTGCCGACGTTCACAGCACCGAGGCAGTCATGCCGCATGGCAGAGATAAATAAATATTATTCACCCACCCGGGTGCGAAAATAATACAGCCTTATTCAGTGCTTCCACAAAGCAGGAGATGCGTCAGGCACAGAGCGGCTGTCTCGGAGTGTCGCCTGCTCCGTCCTTACGCACGGGCAGCTTGCCGAAGCCGTGCATGCACGGCAGGCGCACACCTGGAAGGAGCCAAATTTGGCTTCCTGGCTCCTGTTCTGCAGCCGATCACCAAACACGTAAAACTGCCAAGAACTGGGACGTTCCCAGGAGCGGGTGTGGAGCCGGAGGTGGCGCTGGCTGGCAGTCCCCGGCTGGGACATGGCAACCCTCAGGCGGTTGGACCACCAGCGTCTCTGCTGAGGGCACTTTGATAAGGTCTGTTGAGACGATCGTGTGCGTTCAGCACACATAAAACATGAAAACTGTGGAGTGGGGTGTAGAAAATCCCAGAGGTGAGAGGTTGATTAGCACTTATCTGTTACCAAGTGCTGCTGGAAACCATCTCTCACTGCCACCTCCCAGCAGCTGCCACCTCCATGCCCGGCCTGGAGAGGGGCTGGGGACAGCCAGGACGCCTCTGCGCGGTGTGCGCGGGCAGGACTGCGCGGGTCAGTGCCTGAGCTGGGGCAGCACGTGGCACAGGGTCTGGCACAGCCGCACTGCTACCGGCTCTGCCCCCAGACCCCGTCGCGTGTGCCTGGACCGGCCATGTGGCTGCTTCCCATGTAAGTGCTCCTGCGACCGTGACCCACGGCTGCACCGTGACATCCCGTCTCAACACGGCGCCCAGGCCGTGACAGTTTCCGGAGTGACGAGGGCAGCCGTAGGAGCAGGCAGGCTGGTGACAGGCTTTTAGTGACAATTTCCTCTGACCCCACATGCCCGGGGGGCCGTGATGGCTCCGTGTGCCCCCAGCGCCTCCTCCCTGGGATGGCTCCCACCCGCCAGCAGCCACGGCACGCTCGGCTGGCTCCCGGAGGTACGGCAAGGCAATTAGAGCGATTGATCAGGATTTCTTCCTGCGCTCACACCTTCGTGCTTTCTCTCCCACGCACAGTGGCACTTGTGCTGCTTCTTGCCCTGGCACAGACACGCATGTGCTGCTCCTGTCGCAGGCACACGCTGCAGGGGAACCGCTGGGGCTTGGCACCTTTTACGTCCCTTCAAGGTCCTGATCCTTCTCCTCATGCCACAGATCGTCAGCTACAGCGTTAATTTAAAAATGGAAACCTCAGATGTTTCTGAGTGTGGATGACGCTGGGTTATCCCACCGCTGGAGTGGCGCACACAGCCCTCGTAGCAATGAGAATCAGACCCAGAAGCTATAAATCACTCCTGTTTGTCAAGCTCCCCAAGCATGAAATAGTCTCGCAGTGGCTCCAAGGGCTGCCAAACCCCGCGCAGGAGACGCGGCTCTGCCTGCGTGGGCAGCTGACCTGCAGCTCCGTCTCCAGCCAGACCTGCCTCTGCTACACCTCTGTCCGGGTGGGACAGCCATTGCCGCGCCGGGCCACCCCTGCCCACAGGGATCGCAGCTTTGCCACCAGCTACACCGGGTCAGCCTGCGGGTAAGCAGCCAAATGCTTTGTTCTGATCCTGTTCCCACGCCTAATGGGAGAAATAAAATAATTTCCTCTGAAATTATTTGGAGTGGGTGGCCAAAGACCCTGAATTCTTCATTCCCCTTCCCTTATCTTGAAGAACAACTGACATTGAACCTAAAGGGAAAAGCAAACGCCCAAGCCTCTGCATCGCCGAGGCAGAGGAAAATACTGGCCTGGAAAAGTGCCAAGGGAAAATGTTTGGTGAGCGACAGCAGCGCAGTGCTCACGTGCAAGAGAAGAGACAGAAATGCTGGAAGGAGAGGAGCCAAGAGCTGACAGCAGCCTCAGGAGCATCCCCGCCGGAGCGGCCTGATACCACAGAAGCATTTGGGCAATAAAAATCTGTGTCTTGGGGCGGCTTCTTAACTTACTGGTGAACAGCGATGAGATGAAAGCAGGCCACGAGGATGCCTGCCCAAGGGCAGCATCCCACGGGCAGCATCCCAAGGCCATGGGACACCCCTCCGCTGGGGCTGTGCAATCGTATGGGGTTGGTTTATGCTGGATATGAAGATCTTATCACACACCGTGCTGCTCTCACACCACTACAGCTCAAGCCCAGCGTGAAGCAGCAAAGGCAGGGAAGAGCGCTAAGTCCTTTCCTAGCATTTTGATAGCATCACAACACTTGAACACATGGATAAGAGCCTCGGGTGAGAGTCATCCAGCTGATTTTCTCTGCCCTGCAGCACCTCATGCCCTTTCCCTGCCTCACCCCCAGCCCTCTCCAAGCCGACTGCCTCGGGCTGCTGGTTTCACTGCAGGCAGCTGCTTTTGGCTTTCCATTTTCCTGGCAGGAACCCTTTACCACCCCCGTGCCTCTCCTCCCTGACGGAGCGAGGTGCCGGCCATGGCTGATGCCGGGTACCGGCTCCGAGCATCCTTCCGGGGCAGGGCTCGGCAGCGCCGACCTGCGGGCTGCGCCGAAGTTGTGAGCTGCCCAGATCGCTCCCTTCCGCGCTGACACGCCGGTGAGCTTGTTTGTAGCTAAGCTTATGCTAACCAATGCGCGCGGGCTCTGCACAGTGCTCGGCACTGGCAATGCTAAGAGTGACTCAGGCCAAAACCAGGCTCAGGTCTTCATTCTTCCACAACACTTAAAAACCAGCACTGGGTAAATTAGAGGAAAAAATGTCATACCAATAAAAAAAACAAAACAGAATAGAAGCAGAATTGAAGACCCTCTTCTCTAATCACCCAGGGAGGGCCCTGGGGCTGCGTCCTGGCCGTGAGGAGCAGCCGAGCTCCGTTGAAACCATGAAGGATCTTCTTATGTGTGACTCTCACAGGTCGGGGCACCAGCGCTGCGGCAGGTCAGGGGCACCGGTGCGGCTCCTGGCGGGGAATTCTGGGTCAAAACGCACAGAAAATGAAGCTGCTGAAAACAGAAATTCCTGGAAGCTGTCTCCTTTCTTCAAAATATTTAGAATTTTTGTCAAAAAAACGGCTGACAACACCCAAACTGACTCTTTTGGACCAGCTTCTCTCTCTCTCTGCAGTTCTCAGCCAACATTTTTCAGTGGGTTTTGGCAGAAAATCTTTGGGTTTTGACAGTTGTTCTTTTCTCAACGACAAGCTGACATCTTCCACTATATTTTTTTAAGAATACTTCTGAGTCTTGGTTGTTGGAATTTGACTCAAGAAAAATAAACTGATTTTTCACAAACCCTCCAACAATAAAAGTGAGATTATCAGTGGGTCCAGGACGATCCGATGCGGCAGATCGCGAGGAGCTGTCGGGAGAGCTTGGGCAAGCGTCAATGGGGAAGGGGAGCGGGGGACAGAGCGCGACCTTCGCCTTCACATTCCTTACAGCTCAGCCAGGAGAATCAGATTTACTCATCGTATTCCAGACACTTACGTCACCGCCACCGTCGCCTTCTGCCTCTGAGGCTGAGAACTCACCAGCTCCTGCCAAGGCCTGGAACGAAGCGAGCGGCTGACTCGGGTTTCTCAGCTGCTGCCCTGGTTTGGGGGTGTCCTCCGGTCCAGACTGAGCATCACCGAGTTCCCCCTCGCACTGACCTCCCTCCAGAAATCGGGAAGGCATCAGTCAACTCCCTTTGATAAAGCCATAGCCTTACCCCTGCAGGGCACTCCTGCGAAAAGCCCTAAAGGCACCTTCTCTGGTTCAGCTGGACAGGAACAAGGTGTCCGGGTTTGCTCCTGCAGCCTCCAGGCCCCCCCCGGTCCCCGAGCTCCAGCTCCTGCCGACCGTCCGCCCTCGCCAGCAGGAGGAGGATGAGCTCCAGCTCGGAGGGACTCGACTGTCATGCATGTGAATCATCAGTATTAATGTTGCCCTGACATGGTTTTTTACAATTTATTATATGCAGATGGACTCTGGGAATGTAGTTTTTTTAATTACAGTGCAACGCCAGGCAAGATTGGTTATGCAAGTCAATAAATCACTCGACTGCACTGATTAAACAGGAGTAATATTTTGAATAAGTGACTGTCTCAGGAACGATCATTACTATATTACATTATCATTCTCCCCTACATGTATATTGCAAACAAAATTAAATGAAGATGTCAAGTTGCAACAGAGACTAGACACTAATTAAAACAAAAGCAGTTCGGTCCTTTCTTCCCTTTCCTGAAAGGTGAGACTCGGGAGCAACAAACGCAGCCGACACTGTCCACCGAGTGGCTTTTCCCGTCGGTTCTCTGGGCTTTGCCACTCACCTGCAGATGCGGCTGGTGGCTCCGCTCCCCTCCTGGGCAGCGTCTCAAAACAAGGTGACAGATGGAAGGAGGATTAGGGGAAATGTTCGTATCAGGCAGAAAAGAGATGGATGTCCTCACTCTGCATGAGTGTTCTGCCCGGGGAAGGGGTGTGCTCTCCATGGCTGGAAGAGGAGCTCAACCCAAACACCAGTTAAGCTTTAGTCAACTGCACAAGAAACGCAGCTCTGCAGACGCACAGCTGGGTGAGGTTTGATGGCCCACCTTATAAATGAGGTGAGGGTAGATGATCTAGTGGTCTTCCCTAGTCTTAAACTCTCTGAAATTATGAATTATATCAGATATTCCAGGAGAACATTATTTATTTGATCTGATTTTCACAGATAATTAATTTCTCTGAAAGTAACTACTGGTACCATTAGGCAGCATTGGCATTTTCATTATATTTATAGCTTCTTCCCAGGTAATTACTAACACATGAAGAATCTGATTATGGTCCCTGCAATGAAAGGCAGGAGTCTCTTGGGAGGGATATACCACTTGCCATCAAATGAGAGAAAAGCTCGTATTAAACCGATTTCCGAAAATAACTGTAACGGTGCATCTTAGCCAGTTCTCAGAAAAGATACAAGAGAATATTATCAAGGTGAAACACTTTGATGAACGTATTTATGCTGTGGAGCCTCAGCCAGGTGCTAGGAAGCCTTCCAGCTGACCTGAACTTAAATCTTGCATCAAACGGCGTGCTTCTGCTCCAGAGCTCATCAACTCGCTCCTGCTCTTCCAAACGACCTGGAGCCAGCCCTGGCGCTGGCGAGACTCCGCAGCTTAAGCTCTAACTCGCCCCATCCGTACCTCTCCACCGTGCCCTGCCGGCCCCGCGGCACGACTGCCAGCGGGACGCTGGGCTGCCCCTGGCCACAACGGGGCACATCCAGCTGACGCTCTGCTCCAGACACGCGTTTTGTCATCAGCTGCACTAGATTAATTTTTTAGTACCAGCCGGCAGATGGGGTGTTAAAAGTCAGGAGTGCAATTTGGGGAGTTTGCAGCAGTCTGGAATGTTTCCTTTATTTATTTTTTATTACTCTAGCTTTCTGAGAGCCGTAGCTGACACGTACGATAGCCAGGGCTGTTGTCGGGGCTGGTTACTGCTGCCCGTTTCCTGGCTGCTTATGTTTTCTGTACCACAAGCCTTTATGTGGGAATCAGAAACACGCGAGTCCGTCTGATCTGCCGTGGCTCACCTCTGCTGTTGCCTTCACTGTCACCAACATCCACATCCACACACCTCCCTGCATCTCCCCCAGCAACCCGGCCATCTCCCTGCCGTCCTCAGCCCCACTCCCTCCCGCTGCTTCTGTCGGTGCTGGGTCTGCTCCTCGGGATGTGCCCCGAGACACTGCCACCGGTTTGGAGCGCATTCTGCACGCTCATGCTGCGGGACTGGGTTCTTATTTTGCATTGGAGGAGTCTCAGCCAAGCTGGAGCAGAACAATTCTGGTTAGCATCAAGTTGCATTATGAATAAAAAGAGAGTTTTGACTAATAATTTGCAAAAAAATTGCTCTCTAGAATGAAAAATGCCCTAAGGACTGCCAGCAGCAGCAGTGAGCTTCTGCAGAGATAGGGCAGTAATGCAAAACTGCAGGTAAAAAAAGCCTCTCCCACATCCCATTCTTAAAATCAGGTGGATTTTTAAGGTAATTTCTATGTCATTCACGCTGACTTCGAACCATGTCTCATTTTCCTCAAAGCAGTATTCAAACATATCTCAAATGTGCTACATGCTGAGATTTTTAACATTCGTTTCCACCCGTTTCTCTTTCCTTTTCTTTTGCCTCGTGGGGCTTAGCAAGAGCCAGGAATGGTTCTGTGTTACAGGCTGCGCTTGGCCGTGGCTGCTCCACCTGCGCAAACGCTCTGGTCCCACCTCTGCAGATGCGCAGCAAACGCCGGGAACCGCGCACGGGGGTCGGTGCTGGTGCTGCTGTGAGCACGGGAGGAGGCGACGCTCCTGCTCTTGCACCACACTCCGTCCCCCAATTTTGGCCCTGCCTGTACAGTACCGCCGCAGGGTTACCCCAGCGAGCGATGTTCCCACCGAGGAGCCCGACTTGCACTGCTGACCTGAGGGCACGTAGGTACAAGTACATAAAGCATTTGGTGTCGGTAAGAGGTTCACCGGCCCGGTGAGTGACGCGAAGCTGGCAGGACGGCAGAGGGTGAGGGTTAAACAAGCTCCTGCAAGCGTAAAGAAAAGAAACAACTTTTACGATTCACTTTTAAGACAGGGTGCTGGGCGATCTTGTCTAGACTGTTTTTGCCAAGAAAGGTGGAACCAGATGGTCCTCGAGGTCCCTTCCGACCTGGCGTTCCGTGGCTCTGTGACTGGAAAGCACAGGCAGCTCTGATGGTCAGACCTGGCTTTGCAGAGGCATTTATCCGCAGGAGAGGCTCGTTTAAGCTCTGCAGCAGCTTTAAACACCTAAGTGGCATATTAAATAACTCACCAAGTGCCTGGCAGCGTGGTGGGACCCCTCGGAAGGACACCGGGAAAAGAGGCAGTTCATAAAAGCATTTACAGTCCTTTGCCAGTCAGGCAGGGACCAACGCAGCAGCTACGGTGAGGAAAGGAGCAGAGGGAGACCATCCCCGCATCGCTTGGGGCTGGACACGGCACTGAACCTGCGGAAGGTCTGTCCTGCCTGAGGTCGGCGGCGCAAGGCAGAGACCACCCTGCCGCCCCTTGCCACCACTGGGACAGCATCACAGGGGACGCTGCCTTTGACGCCTCTTGTACCGCCTGCTGCCTAATAGACCTTGGCTTACAGACCCTTGTTCTCCTCTTAATTGGCTTTGGGGGCTTATTCCTGATTATGATAATCTCTTCAGGAAAAGCTGTTTTCTAGCCCATTTGTACGTTTACACCCAAGCAGCGTCTGGCAACACAAGATCTGCTAAGAGCATCACAGCAGCCGAGGGAAAACATGGTGCATCCTCACGTACAGCTCCTGAGTTTTCCGGCTGAG
>VZSZ01004020.1:114282-170455 GCA_013398815.1 Ibidorhyncha struthersii
AGTGCTGCAGCTCCTGCGGGTGCAGAGGGGTGTGATGGCCGGGACCGGGAGTCCCGCGGGTGACAGGGCAGGGGTGCAGCAGTGTGGTATGGGGTGCCCAGGGGTCTCCCCCGCCTGGCGGGGGAACGGAGGGATGAACCCCGCCGCAAGTTGGCTGGGGTGGGAGCGCGGTCCTTGCGGGGCCAGGAGAGGGGCTGAGCCGTGGGCTGAGCGTCGCGGGGATGCAGGTCACAGTTGGCACAAGACAAGACAGCACGGCCCCGGTGAGCCCAGGTGTCAAAACACGATGAATTCACCATGTAGGGAGAGAGCTCAGACCTGNCCTTTCTGCTCAGTGAACCAAGTGATAGGATTGCAGTTAATGGTAATTTGAACATGTTTGGTCAACTAGAAATACATAACTAGATTGAAACATGAAAATGCCCTATGAATTTATACAACTGACGCATTTGAATGCAGTCAGCTGTTAACTTCATTGCAAGAAGGATGGTAGAAATAATTTGCAACAACCCACACATTTTTTATTGAACCTTTTCAAAGAGGAATAATGTATCAAATGTACCTATATGTCTGCCTCACACCTACATATAGCATCACTGCTCAGATATTAGTAGGTTGCAGTGTTCAGGATTGGATACAAGAGGTTTTCAGCTACAAAAGATCTCTCTCTCATCTGACCTTGCTGCTTTGATTGCCAGAGCTCTCCTGGTGGCTGCGGGCACACGGTCACGGTCTGCTTCTCCTCCCTCCCGCCTAAGTCGGGGACCTTACTCTTCAGTTGCACTTTGAGTTGCACAATGACCATCGGGGCATCCTGCTCCTCCATTCTGCCGCTCAAAGAAGACTCTGCTGGTGCCACGGCCACATGCAGAACAAAGTATCCCAAACCTCCTCCCCACTTGGAGCTGTCAGTGAGCCTGGCTAGGATACTACTGGCTTTTCTGAGAAACACGTCAGAGAAATAGGCCATGCCTGCCTATTCCCCGGCATCCATGAAAGGAGGCGGGAGCAGATATAGCTGGGATCCCCCAACAGAAATTCATTCCTGTGCAGAGCTTGAGGTATTTCATGCTAGAGGCGCAGACCTGGATGTTTCTGACGGGATCTGCTCATGGTATTGTCACCCAAACCTCCCATCCCATTCCATTGGGTCTCTCTTGTTCCCCTGCCGGGTGTTTTCCCTGCCACTTGTCACATTCCCTGAGAGGGAGATGAAGCTCTTGGATGGTCCATCTGCACAGCCCTCACTGGTGGGCTAAAGGAGGGAAGCGAGGATGGAGTCAGGCCATGCCCATGCCGAGTCTCACGATGAGGCTGGGGCTCTGCATCCCTCGCTCACGAGCCTGAGAGGACGAAGCCCAATGAATTGCCAATAAACGCTCCAGCTTTCCTTATTTAGATTTCACCATTTTCTCCTCTCATCTTGTTAAGGATGTAATTTATGTTGTGTGTGTCCATTTACGAGCCATTATATCCTAAATGAAAGAAGAGACGAAACATATTCTCTATTTAAAGCTTCCAAAATAGGCCTGATTAATATGTCCAATTGATTGTTCAGCTGTTCTACTTGCTAATCTGCAAAAACTAATTAGGCAAGTGGGAAACCAAAATACTGGGTCATTTCCATCCTGTGCTAATGAATGTTCTTCAGTTTAGCAAATGTTTTGTTTCCACCACGGAAGAAGAATAACATCGGAGATAGATCTGGCTGCCATATAGAGAAAGCTGTGCTACCAGTTAGATCCATAATTGATAAGTCGTAGTAGACTGGCCGGCAAGAAGATATGTATTGACTCGCTAGGAAGCCTGTGTTTTGGGCCAGACTGCAAACGAGCTTTCTGGGCTGAATCCATTCAAGAAAGGCAGTGCTTTCATCAGATTCCCAAGCTAATGGCCCTTCTTTCCCTCTCACATCACCACCCCAACTAATAACATCTTTTTGCTCAAAGGATGCCTTTCTGAAAGTGTCCTGGAGGGCCTTCAGATAGTCTGGAAAGATCCTCTTCTTCCCTCTCAAAAATATTTTGGAGATCGTTTCCTGCAACTTTCCATTTGCAATTTGCTGCTGAATAAGTGGATTTACTCTCAGTGCTTCAGTTTTGGAGCATCTGCACATCACATCCTTAATTGTCCCAGTTACTGACGAGGCTGGTGGGAGCTGCACGATCGATCGAAGGCCTTTGCTGCCTTAGAATGGGCACCTGAAAACACAGACACCGAAAAGGGACTCTGAGTCAGAAAGAGAAGGCAGAGAAAGAGAAAGCTGGGCAGGATCCGGGCAGGAATTCGTCTGCAACCCAGCAGCAACAGCAGCCAAGTGCTCATCTCTGAGTTTCATTAAGCTGAGGAGAGTTAGTTGAGATGCAAATGTATGCACTTTGTAAACAACCCTTTTTACTGCAGGTTAAAAGCCAGTTTCTGGAATCACATACAGAGGAGACAATTAAAGCAACTCCCAGCCTGTGACTTGCATCAGATCAGCACGTGCAGCACAGCTCTCCCAGAATAAAGAGCCCTTCCTTGGTCGGCTTGATCCGCTCTTGTTTGATCTGGAACTTACACAATGAATATCTAATGCCAGCGCACTCGGTACCCAGCACTCCTTAAAACTGAATAACTGATTCCATTAAAAGGGCATTAGCTCTGTACGCTCATAATTAATCTCCTCAAGAGAACTAATAGTTCAAAAGACTTGTATGGAGCAAGGACGTTTTACATCACACAGCTCATTTTTCCTAATTGATTAATTTAAAGCGGTCTCTAGAGCAGAATTTTGTGGCACGGAACCTCTTCACCCCACACACGGGGAAAATAAATAGCTACCAGCGAGCAGCTAGACCCCGTTCCTCGAGTCCTGGCAAAGCGGAGCACAAGCACAGCGTGTGTGGAGTCGAGAAAAGGCTTTCAGGAGCCCTCAGCCGTGCTGGAGCTGGCGGTGCACCGGGACAATTCCGAGCAGCAGCCGCCTCCTTTCATTCTGCAGCTCTGCTCCATCCCCCGGCGTTCTCCTGCAGCATTTCAAAGCAGAGAGAGCGTTTGACATACCCTCGCTGCCGACCTCTGCCCTTTCACGAGCATGTTTTGGAGGGTAATGGCTCTTTGCTTGCAGACACGACGCAGCCAGACCCTGAGCCCCGGCTGCGGCAAGGAGAAGGCGAAGGTGACAGCTCTGCCCTGTTTAGCGCTCTGCAGCACCTGCCTGCGATGTGTGCTCCTCTGTAGCTCCCTTCATGACATTTTCAATGAGCCTCTTGTTCTTTCCCCACTGCCGAGCCATGGAAGATGACTCGAGGGGCTGGAGGAGCATATGTGAGATCCTGCAGCTTCCCTGGGAGACCCTTTTCCCCGGCGCCTGGGTACCGCAGGGGTCTGCACACTGCGGGATGCTGCAGGGATTTCTGCTGCGTGGTCAGGGGTTGCTCTCCTTTTCTGCTTGGCTTTTGTATCACTCGACTCAGCGCTGCCCTGATCCGATCTTTTGCCAACGGTGTGACAAGCGAAGCGCATCAGGCGGTCAGTTTCCAGGGTATCCCACCAGAGGGGATGCCGGCAGGGAGGGACGAGTGACCCCGAGGCAGCACCGCTGTCCCACGAGAGCACGGTTGGTTTTGCAGCACGCCTCTGCTGGTGGCTCCCACTGCTCCCGCGCAGGCACAGCCCCGCGCCGGGGCATGGCGGGCTGCGTGCCCACACCGCCAGGGCTGGGGCAGGAGAAGGGGAGGGAAGGGGCTGCGTGCGCACGCCTCGGGCTGCCACCCCGCTTCTGCCGTGCCGAGAGCTGAAGCCCAGGCCCTGCGGGAGGATGTCAGAACCCCGAAGGGCTGTCGTCTTCATGGAAGAGGATGACTTCTCTCATCGCTCTGAAAGGCAGCGGGCGTGCAGGCGGGAGGGCACCGACATTACCCGGAGATGCCGGAGGCAACATCACCTGCAGGAGAAGGCGGTGAAAAGGGAATTCCTCCTGACGCTCCTCTGCTCGGGAGCTAAACTCCCATTAATTGAACGCTGCCTTGCTGCGCTTCCGACGGCTTACCAGAGGAAAGTTTTATCGTGAACACAGAGCTCGGTGTAGCTGATTATATCAATTACTTTTCAGAACATGATTTTGATCCCAATGCTGCTTCACTGGATCAGTAAATAGAAAGTGCGCTCAGAGAAAAATGGCCTTTTTTTATAACTGGCAAAATGCTACGCTTCTGAGAGAAACCACCCAGAGAGAGCGGTATAGCACATATGACAGATAACTAACCACAAGTATCATCTGCTAAATTGAAAAACGTAATGTTTGCTGCTCGAACTGAACATTAAGGTGGCGTTCTGCCGCGGCCCCGGGGGTGCTCAGTTAACTGGATGTTGCCATCATCTTTAAGTTATTTGATTAAGTTCTTCTAATCGGAATTAAGAAAGGAGTTGTTTTACTAAAAAGTAAAGCCACATGAAAGATAAAAGCAACTAACCCAGACCCCCAAAGAAGCCTTTGCTGCTCAGGAGATCCTGGCAAGGCTTTCCAGTGGGATGAGCTGGATCCTGGGGGGATGCTCCGGGAAGCAGGGGCTGGAGGAGCGCAGCAGCTGCTGTGTAACACGCACACCTTCATCCCCAGCAGCGCATTTCCCCTCCGCTCTTCTAACAGGATAAACCAAGCGTATTAAAATCACAAAGAATTAGGGGGTTAATGAGGAAGGACTCAGGTACTGCAGAACAGGACCCAAAGGGACCGGCTGAAAGCGCTGACGGCAGAGCGCTGGCTCTAGGGGCAAGTGGGAACAGCTCTGGATGGTGCCCTCCGCAAGCGCCCGTGAACCCGCAGCATGGCAAACCTACTGCCGCTGCGGCTGCTGCCTCTGACAAGTTTTTACCAGCACATAAATCACTTGCAGAAAAGTTTGAGTATAGTTGAAAAGAGGCTTTTTGTCTTCAGAGTCACAGTAGCTGCCCGACTACAGCTACCGTCATGTTGACTGTTGCGTTTTCTGCAGAACTACATTTGCTGGTCTCAGAAACTGTGTTTTAGTTTCAAGGTGAAATTGTTTTCTCTGTGCACCCGGCTTTGCCCGTGCAATCTGCTGCCGCAGCAGAGAGCGATGCTCTCCGAGCGCGGCTATTTCTGCTCCAGAGCAGGGCTGTGTGATTGGCGGTTATTATTACCATCAGACATGTCTGTGTGCCAAGTCCTGGAGCGAAATCTCCATCGTACGCAACACCCCCAGGTATCCCCAAGCTCTAAATGAAATACTGCACTCTTTCCCGGGGGAGCTGTGGATCGGCACCCCCAGCGTGCGGCCGCAGACCCCGTCTCGACAGCGCAGAGCTGTCACCGCACCTCATCCTTCAAGAGTTTGATTAAAACCGGAGGAGCTGCTTCTGTCGCACAGAGCTTAACACCCCCCCTCCTCCCCTCCGACAGGCGGTACATAACATGTTGGTTTTGCCCCCCTGACACCCCAGTTTTGAGGGTGGAGGGGTCAGTCCCACGGAGCCCTGCGGGGACCCTGGCACGGCCGTCATGGCAGAGCCGCAACGCCACGGCGTGGGGGAGCCCAGCCGAGACCTGGCCCGGCGGTGGTTTGGTCGAACGGTCCCGTGGGGACAGGTCCCCCCCAGCACACCGGCGTTCCCAGGGAGGCGGAGGTACAAGAAACCACCTTTCTCATAATTAAAAGGCGATTCAAACGAAACTGAATTGCTCATCGTGCTCAGAACGAGGTATCAGACGAACGTGGTGTATGCTGGGTTACAAACACACCTTATTTACAGTAGTGCCTAAAAGAACAGACAGCCTTTAATAGCTGCCGCAAATGCTACATAATGATTTTCCGTTATTTAATTCTCCAAGAGGTTTGATAGCTTTCCATAAGTCAAGGTTTATTTGCCTTCCTTTGAACGTCACACATAATTCTTGTGGAAATGTTTATTTGCCTAATGCAACTTTTAGTGTCCAGGTTATTTATTCCTTCAGTTTGTCAGCTAAAAAGAAAGCTACCTTTAGCCTCGAGCCTGATTACTTAGAGTAATATGGTGGCTCAGGCTCTTTCATCTTCTCAGTGTGACTGAAATGCACTTACAGCTGAATGGCTTATCACAAAAAAATATCTAATTTTAAAAAGTATACTACATTTTAATACACTTTGCGTTGCACATAAGTAATCTGCAAGCTAAAACCTGATCAGAGGCATCTATTTCTTAACAGTGAGGATTAACCAATATAGGGGATATATATAGGGAAGTGCGGAATGAGGGAACTACCGGTTTTTCATTACTGTTATTTCTGTGACAAGCCCCCAGGAGGCCTCACTCATCGCACCTCACTGCAGATGTGGAAGGTCCATACGTCTACATTACCAGAGCGGTCCCAAGTTCAATCCAGAGCTGGAAGCCCCGCACCCCGCACCCCACGCCAGGACCTCGCTGCACAGCCCCCGCGCTGCCCGCCCTCCGCTCCCTCAGGTTTTCCGCTAATATTGCAAAGGCTCTTCCCAGGTCTGAGCAACCCACCCCGCTCTCCTCCCCTCTTCCGACACCTCCTGGGCCAGCGGGTCCCAGTCAGTCCCCGTTAAAGCCGCTCCAGCTCCAGTCAAAGTCCCGACTCCCTGGAGGAGCCGCTTCTGCGGGCACACACCGCCCGATGCTCCCAGGAACCCACCCGCACATCGGCCTCCAAAACACAGAGCTGCTAACAAAAATACAAAAAATCCTGCTAGAAGAAATTACCGTATGTCAGAAATAATACTTTGCCCCCGGACTTTCTGCTCCCACTGACAATGAATCATCGCTCGGCATTAAGCAGCCACAGCTTTGTTATTAACAATCAATACCATTAAAATACACCTAAAACTGACTAAATGCAATTATGGCACATCAAAGAATATTACAGCTTAAGGGGTTTCAAAGACTGCTCCGTGAGGACGTGGCATCGCAGGCCTCGGCTCCCTGCAGCCAGACCGGACGAGAAGCAGCTTCGTCACCATGGCAAGATGGGGCAGCGGCACCAGCGGGCAGATGCTTGGTGACAGCGCCGGGGGAGGGGGCGGGGGGATGGACGGGGTCGCTACGAGCCAAAGGAGCGTCCCCCCGCATCCACCAGCGCCACCCAGCACAGGCGCCGGCCCCTCAGTGCGGGGAGCTTAATTTAGACGTCCAACACTGCAGAATTAACTCGCTGCAAAATAGCAATTAGCATAACAATCCTTCCTGCAATTAAGTAAAAAAGGGCTCTGTCCAATAGGAAATTATAGGGTGAGGTCTTCTCACGCTGTCGCCCGCGAGCGTTGGGCTGGCTGAAGGGCTCTCTGCTGCACGGCGCCCGTCCCCATTCTGGACACAGTAGAGGGTGGGTTTGGGATGGGGACGGATCCTTCTGTCTGTGCTCTTATTTTGATGTGTTATTTGTGCATGCATTAAAAACACAGCTTTGTGCGCACTGTGAGAATGAATTAGACTTTGCAAGCGAGCTGTCACCTGCTCTGAGAGGTGTGAAAAAATTATGAGCTGCATTGTACTGGAAACTACAAATAGTGCTTACTCCCAGGAATAAACACATACATTTGAGCTATGAACTTGAAATTAAGTTGTATACAGAATGTAGATTTATTTGGTGGGTTTGCGAGGAATTGGCATATTATATAGTTTCACCCATGGAAATCAGGGCTCCTGCCTATCATTCATAAAAATAATCACATCTATTACCGTGCTTCTCCCACAGCTCCAGGTATTTGCAAATCTAACCCTGTCCACCCCTTCTAGAGATGGCTTTAAAAGACCGGAGAGCACAGTCATCAAAGGGGCCTTCAGTGCCGCTGGCCCAGGGGCTGGGCCACTGGCCCCTTTCATTCACGAGACCTCGGGGCCAACGTGTTGGACTGACGCCCCTGAAATGGTTTCCATGGGCTGGCTCGGGCCGGCTGCGCGTCCTGCGGAGCACCTCGGACCCCTCCAGCCCGGCCACGAGGAACGGCCCCAACTGCCCCGGGAGGGGACACGGCTCCTTCCTGCCCTCCTCCTGCCCCGTCACCCACAGCGCAGACAGAGCGGTTCGTTTCTCGTTTGCTTCCTGTGCTCTTAATGCAAGCAGAACAGATGGAGAAATGTTACCTATTTTTAGCCTCTTAGACTGCGCGTAGTATTTTCCCTTAGATGGGGCTGTCACAACACCTACTGCTCCCGTGCCAGGTTGGGCTGTGGTCACCCCAGGGACACGCAGAAGCAGGCAGAGCTCCTGCCGGGACAGCTCTGCCGGGGAGGCTCAACTACCACAACAAATTCATCTGCCAGCAAAGCGGCCAGTTTACGCTGGTTGCAGGCAGCTTGGTTTTGTGATGCCATTCCCGTGTGCTGGAGTAAGAGCTATTTCTGTGGGGAAAGAAAAGGCAGAAGGCAACGTGTGAAACCTCTGAAGACTGACTAGTCTTTCTGCAGAAACCCACAATCCTTCCCTCCAGTTGCCTGTTTTTCCCTCAGAAGGAATAGTAACATTTTTCCCCTGCACAAAATTAAGAGAACATTGTTTTCATTGAGTCCGAGCTCAGCCTCGGGCTGCAGCTCCCCAAGAGGTCGTCGCTCCCTCGCCAGGACTGCGCCCGCATCCAGCCACCATCCCACGGCACCTCTGCTGCATCCCCGCCTGCCCCCGGATCCTCCTGCGCTGGTGTCGTCCTGATGCTCTGCAGGGAGAAGGACGCATTCATTGGCGCATCGTCCGCGTCGCTGCCTCCCGCGTCATCCCGCTGCAGGTACAGCCCGACCTGCAGCGACCCGGGAAGGAGCAGAGGACTGGTGTGGGCTGGGCACCTCCACCTCCCCTCGCCCCCTGCAGCCCGCGGTCACCGATGGACCGGGGCTCCTCCAGGCTTCGTCCCAGCAATAGCAGCTTCTGGGGGCCTCGGGGGCTGCCTGGGCTCATGGATCTGATCCCTTGGAACTCGGCGGAAATTTGGAGTCCTTTTCAGTTGGCTTCAGACCCGAGAGCAATTATCTGGTGTGACTCACCAGCACCCGGTGGTGGCTCTCCCTCTCTCCTCTCCCAATGACTGTTATTATGACCAGCGAAACGGCCCTTTTGAAGGATCTGCTGCTCCTAACAGACACTTAATTGCTCTTGCAGCTGGAGGAGGAAGGTCACAGCACTGAGGCTTTCCAGGATCTGTTCCTTCTAACAACTCCTTACCGAGGTGGGAGGACTCCCAGTTTGCTCCAGAAAACCCTGTTCACGACCCCGCAGCAGCCGCAGCCCCAGAGCCGCCCGCAGTGACGGGGCAGCAGCCGATAACAGGCTTTATGGTTTGTGTTCTGCCAAAAGCCTGTTGGGGACCCAGGGAGAGGGACCGCGGGCGCTGCCGGGGCGGGCAGCAAGGCCAGCGGAAACGTCTCGACTGTTTCTCACCGACGGCACGGGAGAGAGCACCCACTTGTAGAAACCTCATTATTTTGATCTAAAATATTTCTTTGCAGCTGGTTGGTCATGAAGGAGCGCTTAAAATTATTTTTAAAATTGGGAGTTGCTTTTTTCATACCACAAACATGCCAGGAATATGATGTGAATGTCCTGGGTTTGCTGTAATAGTGAAATTGCTGAAATCAATCAACCAGTGGCAAATGTGTGTATCCAGGAGTGATCTGAAGGTTGCCAAATGCAAAGCATTATTATTTTTAAAATAACTGTTAAAAATGCGCCGTCTTAAGCATTAAAATTGCTTCTAGTAACACATATCTTGTTGACATGTTTTAACGTGGATTATTTGCCTTGTGAAATCCGCGTGAGCCTGGAGTCAAACTGCCGGGGTTTTGTCGTGCAGTTGGGATCAGAGAAGAGGTGGGGAGGGAAAAATATACTACATTCAGACGATTTGAAAATCACAAGATAGAATAAAGCCCTGAGATCCCGCTGCACAAAGACAAACCCGCCCATAAATCTTCTCCTGTGCCTTTCCCAGGGGACACGGGCTGGACCGCGGCTGCGAGGAGGGACCCCGAGGGTGTCTCGGGGGGACGAGGGCCAGCCTCAGCCCTGCCTCAGCTATGGTAAAGCATCAGATTTTGCAAACAAGGGGAAGAAGAAGCTGAGGATCCACAGAGGGGCTACTATGTAATTAATCTTTAAACATTAAAAACTAAAATTATATCTTCCTTATTGAAAACAGGCACTTAAGAGCTCACAGTCCTGGAAGCATCTCAAGGGTAATGGCAGCCACTCATTAAAACAGACAAAGGAAGCATGGGCTCTAATTTGTCTTTAGTCAACTGTCTTGGGCTTGAAGGCCGTGGCGCTGGTGAGAAATGCTGGTAAAGTAATGAAGAAATTAAGGGGCTTCTAAAATTAAGCAAAATGATTTTATCTCTGTTGCACGAGGTTGATCTAAATATAAACAGAAATGAAAGAAAACTGTGCTACTTATCTGAAGCATTAGAAAAAAGTCTTAAGAATTGATCCTTGTGCTTTATTGTCTATTTTTTTGTGAAATAATTCCAACATAATAACCAAATGGATACAAATTTTCTTTCTCTTCTTCAGTTTTTATTAGTTTTCTGTAAGTATTTTATTTCAATAGACTTATATTCTTGTCTAGAACAATTTACCTGTTACCTAAACAGGCCACTTGTCTGTGCCACTTATCTGTTTCTTTTAAAAATTAAATTTAAAAATCTTCCCAAGAACACGCACGTTCGAGTTTTTGACAGACTCGGCTCCCCTCCCATCCCCAGCCTGCAGCAGCAGCAGTTTCCAGCTCAGAGCATTCACCTTTTAGGACTTCATGTTGTGCCTCAAGAAAGGCCACTGAAATCAATGGATCGTTTCAAAGGATTCTGGATTACTCCCTAATAGCTTCGGAGACTGCAAAATGCTTAAGGGCAGGAGACCCCATTAGATTCTCCGAGCCCGGTCCCCTGGCTGGTCCAGAGGAAGAGCAGATCCTCTAAACACCTTCCCCGCTCGCCTCTGCCGCCGCGAGCACTAAACACCCCATCAGCATCCTCCTCCCCGCTGCGGGCGCTGCGCGGGACCCCTCCTCGCGCCCCTCGTACGGGGGGAGCGGCGCGCCTGGCTTTCAATAGGGGATGAGCATTTGGCTCAGCACCCCTAGGGGAATAAGGCTTTTGAAATCTATAGGGTTTAAAATGGCCTGTATGGATTTTCTATTTCCTTTGCATGTAAGGATGGAGATTACACGCTCATTTCTCAGAAGCTGAGGAGCTGCACACAAAAGCCTTAACAACGCCTATTGTCAGGGGAGAAAAACATTCCCCATCAATCTTCGATCAGCTTCATCCAAGCCCTTTCAAATTTTGATTATGCTCCAGTACAATGAGGAGTACATGATGATGGGGGACGACATTAGGGACAGAATCAAGAGGTGAGCGTTTCATTATGATGAAAATACAGGATTTTTTTTGCCTGCAAAAACCAGAGCGCTGCTCCTGCTCCGTGGGCAGTTTCCAGGGTGCAAATGTCCAGGTCCAGGTGATTCACAGAAGCAGTTTGTCCTCCATACAGTTCCCTTTCACGCCAGCTCCTGGGTTCAGCCAGGACAAAGAGGACCTACACAGGAATGTGTCGGAAATCACAAAATGTTGGCTTTCGGGGCTCTGGGAAACACCTGCTATCCTTCGCACTGATCATCCCTCAGTTGCTTCTGAAGTATTTCAGTTTTTCAGATGCGCTAATATACAGCTGTTTCCTCTATGTATATCCTCTACACTGATCCCCTGTGCTTTATTTAGTGACTTACAGTGTACTTCTCTACCCACACTAATGGCATATTGCAGTCGCATTAATGCTGACTTAATTCTTCACTATTAGTATCCAGAGATTTCATGATTGGCTACTTACTTTAAAATAATTATTTTTATTGTCAGTCATATAAATCTAGCAAAATAATGAAGCATCAAGAGATTAGGCACTTGGTGCTAATAAAACATACCACACAGGTAATAACAACATAAACAAGATATGGGAAACAATAACATATGCGGGAATTTATTTCTATCCTTAATGCAATGACCTTCATGACTCTCTCCTGAGTTAGAGAATGACTTATTACTGTCAACCGAGTAAATGCGTTGTATTGTGGGACTCCTCTTCTGTCTTTGTTATCCCTTACTCCTCCTTCCTGTTGAGGCACGGTGCTCTCATACACCCTGGACTTAGACAGCTCCGTTCTGGGACTGTGGGGTATGAAAGATGGGATGATCCCACTACCGACAGTCACTAACGCAGCCTGGTACGGAGGGTCACGTCCCACCTGCCTACCCGTTCCCCCCAGTAGAATACACGGCTGACTCCTGCCACCTCCTCACGAAAGCACCACCTCCTCTTGGCATCGCCCTCCCCGTCCTGGAGCCGCCAACAGGACTACTGTCTGGGGCAGCGCGGGTGATGTGTCAGACCACCGCTCCATTGAGTTCAGTCCCTCGTGGGTACCAGGTGCCGCACAGGAAAGCAGCAATTCCAGAGCGATGCCCGTCTCTGCCAGCACCAGCGGTTCCCGATCCTGTGACGAGCCTTGTGAGCGATAATTTGGGTATATGTGTTTGTGTAAAGTTTGCTGGAGTGTGGGACAAACCTCTTCCATCTCAGAGGTGCCAACGGAGACAATGGCCCTTTGCGTTAAGTGCTGTATGACCCCCCCGGCCAGGGACTGTCACCCCTCCCAGCAGCTCTCAGTCTCCTCGGACAAGGCAGACAAAGTGTCAGGAAGAAAAACTGCTGCCGAGATGGACACAGGCTGCTGTGGATTCCCCTGCGCTGGATGAGCAGATCCATCAGCATGCAGAGCCTTTAGGGCAGACAGAAGATGCCGTCAGAGCACAGATCCCGTCCCTCCCTCCTGTCTGGGTCACTGCGTGGTTTTGAGACTACCCTGAGCCTGAAAACCCACTGCGCTTTGGTTTTGTGCTGCTAAAATTCATGCTGGTGGCTCAGATCAAGGCCAGGCACCGCTTTGATCCTCAAAGCCTGACTCCCAGGTCGGCCTCGCGCGGGAACGAGAAGATGCGATGTGCTCCCGTAGCGCCCGGGGCTGCACCGGCTCCACGTCTTCCCCTGCTGCCGCCAGCGCGGCTCATCTGCCCGCACCCCGCACGGCCGCGTCCCCTGCCGCTGCCCCGCTCCGGCAGCAGAGCCCCCCGCCGAGCGCCCGCACCCCCAGACGCCAAGCCAGGACCTCTCTGCGGGACCGGGAATCACGTCGTGCCGGCTCCAAAGGCCGCTGCTGGGGGTGTGCATCTCCCCGAGGGGGGCAGCTCAGCGGAACCGGCCCCCTCGGGGTGACAGCGCCCGTTTGTTAGTTAACTTTGCTGGGGAGGAGGAAGAGTGGGTGAGTGTCGTTAGGCAACAGTTTGAGATTGATGAAGTGGATAATGAGAGACGCGATGACGTTATTTTTGTATCTCAGAAGGCTGCGCGCGAAGCCATCGCTTCTCCAGCACAGCTCACCAGCTCAGCGCCGCGCGGCCGTGCCACGGCCAGAGCTGGGCAGCTCCCAGCACAACCAGCAGCAGAGCCCCGGGTCTGCTTCCTCTCCTCCGCCTGCAATGCCTGTGGCTTCCTTTAAAAACACTTGTTATTTTGGTAAATGACCAGACAGTATGAAGTGCCTGCAAATCCGAACCAGTCTGGGGGTCAGCGTGCTCCCGAATACCCCCCCAGCCCCCTCGGGCTCCCCGTGCTGCGGCACCGAGGTGGGGGCTTTCTGCAGTCGGGGCATGACACGAATAGAGAAAAGCAGGTGAAGCTGGAACTTAATAAAACTCGGGATCTCCTCTTAGTTAGTGTCATTCATTTACTATTCAGCTCGACCTGTACATTGGGAAATTAACTGCAGAATTCATCTTCTCAGGAAACGTCAGTTCAAATCTCGTGCCCGTTTCTGAGAAAAAAATTTATCTCCAACGATGCCAGTTAGAAGGAACAGGAGAACATTATTCCTTGCAAATGAGATGACAGCTTTTTTGGTTGCTTCTGCTAACGGCACTCGCCATAACCACAGAAGAGGCTGTAATAAACTGCTGGGGAGAATCCGTGCCGGTGCCCAGCTGGGGACCTGCCCGGCCCCGCACGCCCCGTCTCTCCCGCCTCGCACCCCGCAGCACGGCCACGCACACCTCCGTGCCCCCGTCCCACACCGCTCCAGCAAACCAACGGCAGGAGCAGCAAACTGGCAGGGCTGCAGCGCCAGCCCCGAGATAAGGTGACCACGGCGTGGCCGCGGCGGCGCGCGGTGCCCGTGCCGGGGTGCAGAGCGCCAGCGAGGCGGCACTGCCAGGCAGGGCACGTGGGAGCTGGGAGCGTTACTCATCTCCTGGGCCTCCCCCGGCTTTTTGCTGTTGAAATGTTCTGACCTGTTATAACCCCGGCATCCTTAAAATACCCCTCTCCCATTTAATGAGGGCGGCTTCTCCGCGAGGAGCCTGACAGCCCCTTCATTCCAGCCCAGAGGGGTGAGAAATTGCTGACCCCGAGAGTAAAATGCTTAAAATCATTAGTGACTGCTTTGGTGGCAGACTATTACACGCAAATTTCTGCTCAGTGATTAATTTAATCACAGTAAATGGTTCTACTGTTCACTTCACAGGAACTGATGAAATAAGAGAAATCAGTTCTTTTCTGAGTTACGTTATTGAAAAGCAAATTTTTGGCACAAAGTGAAAGTTTAATTTAATTACAAAATTAAACTCACTTGTGCCGGAAGACGCAGCGCATCCTTAAAAATGTCAGGAGACCAACTACAGAAAAGAAACAGCCTCACCGTACCTGGGCTGCCAGTCCCAGAACCCAAGCCTAGAACAGCGAGCATCAAATAAAATGAAAATCTGTGAGCATCCAATAAACCTGAAGGCTGTCCCTGCCACTTACTCATCAGTTTAATATGACTGAACAAAAGAGTAAATAATCCGTTCCATCATAGAAATCTCTGTAGAGGAAAACTTTAATTTGCTGCATAAAGTACACCTTACAAATTGTTGCCCTGCACCGTTTCTTTGAAATATAGTATTGGTTTCATTCTCAACTTATGAAGAGATGGGAGCACCGTACGATCAGAGTTCATCGCATTTTCTCATATTAGAAGTATGGACTGGGCATGGGTGGCGGGAGCCCGGGGCAGTGGACGAGGGGAGCGGCGGGACAGAGGCGCCGATCCCGTGGCTCTGGGAACAGGCTGTCCTTGCGGGGTCTGGGACCCGGGCGCAGCTCAGAGGTGACTGGGGAAACGGAGCCCCGCACACTGGGGTGCCAGATGTGCAGCACCTCGGGGTGCCACAGCCCCTCCCGCATTTCCGAGGATGGCGAGCGCACCCCGATGTGGAGCCTCTGCAGAAACTGGGTGAGGACACCAGCATTAACCAGTCTTTTGGCCGTGAGGTCTAACCTGTGCCTGCGTTTGACAAGTGGCTCACATCACTTCTGCCCTCTGTGTCCAGTTAAAGAGATTTTCTTTTCTTTAAAGGCATCCAGGCTCCTCCTTTTCGTATTAACCAAGATGATGATTTGAAAGCTTTTACCCCTCCACAGGCCAAGAAATCCACACTCCTTCCAAAAATGCCTCAGAGCTACAGAATGCCATCATCAGAAAAGGTAAAAAAAGTCACAAACAATTATTTATCGACTCATAGTTTAAGAAAACGTTGTTGTTTCCTCTCTCTAACAGAATAAAAGGAGAGCCAGGCTCTAATGCTATTTCTCCCACTCTTCAATCAATAACTTCAACAATAATTCAGCCTCGCTCACCCCAGCCCACATATCCAGCCTCATTTCTCGGCGCTTTTGATGAGTCTGGGAGAATAAAAGGATGCCGAATTACACTGACCATATTGTATGCAAGCGATGTGGAAAACGCCGCAAACCCCATGCACCCAGCTGCTCGCTCCGTCAATAAATTCAGTGGTGGCTGCCACTTAACGCGAGTGCCATATCACACCTGGAAAACGCTGTTTCCCCGTGTTGGAGCAGGTGTCTAATGGGAGGCAATGGCTCCTCCGTTATGACAAGCAGCGCAGGGGCGCCGCGGGCAGCATCCCTCCATGCTCGGCGGTGGCAATGTTTCAGCACACCCCGTTTACAGCTGCGTTAGGAGCCGTCGCAGTCCCCGTGCTCGGCCTCAGCAAAGTTTTGCTTGAGAGAAATCCTCAGCCCGGTGAGACGGCAGTTTCTGACTGTCGCCCGGCTTTGAACCAGCTCCGCGGGGGTGTCAGAAGAGCGTGGCCGGGCTGGGGATGAAGCTGATCATCGCTAAATGCCAATGTCGCTCCCAGTTTGCTTCTCAATCTCATTTTCAAGCCTTTCACTTTACAGCAGGCTCTTGACTCGCAGTGACATTTACAGCTCTCCGCAGCATCACGTCTCCATTACACGCACATTTATTTTGGTGGTCTCAGGTATCAGCTCTAGGATTCACCAGCTTTTTCCTTGATAACAAAGGGCCCACAGGGGATGGCGGGGACAGACTCCCCTCTTCCCCCACTGCAAAGCTTATCTGTCAGGGGATCTGTCAGGGACGTCACCGGGGGAAGCGTGGAAGCCAATAATTAATAAGTCATCTCAATAATTGACATTTCCTAAAACAGCGAGCTCTGATTTTGGAAGGTCTCAAAAGGCTCCCAGGCTGTGCCGAGGATGCCGTGGGTGCTCCTCACTTGCTCAGGTGAAGCGGATGGGTACCCGCTCCTGCCGCCTCGGCCAGCCCCCTGCCAGGACTCGGCCACGGCCCCGCTGTGGCTGCCTGGGGTGGCCCGGCTGCCGGCTGAGGCTGGGTCACCCCTCCACCCAAACCCTGCGCAGCACGGCAGAACGGCTCCTCGTTAGCCTCCGCCTCATCATCATCTCCCCTTATGAGCATTCGCACCGGATCTGTCGCTGCGTTATCTCCGCACCGATAGCCACAACATTGCCACGGTCAGACTTCGCAGCACCCTCTAATGAGAAGTCCCCGAACACCCAAGCATCACTGCAGCGGTTTTGTTTCACAGAAAACCACACCCCCCACCCCCCACCCCTATTAATATGATTAATAATTAGGGGAAAAAATGCAACTCAGCTTGGGATAAAATAAATATATGAATAAAAGACAGAACTAATAAACCTGGACAGAATTTATGATTTTCTCAGACATCGCTTTGCGAGAGATAATGTTGCGCAGTAATGCTGATTTGCTGGATGAGAACCATATAATTTATCCTGTCAGTGAACATAAGAAATCTTATCTATGCAGGGGATGACTGATGGTCTCATGAAAACTGGCAGGGAAGCAAATAAAATAATTTTGTCCCTTAAAAAATACTTAATTATCGTGTCCTTGTTTATGACAACGCACAAGGGTAAGGACTGTGTCAATACCTACAACACAGATTTCTGGTTTATGCTGAAACTTTCTTTTCCTTTCAAAGTTTTAGAATTTTTGAAGCTAATAATTATAGCTGTTAGTTCTTCGCTCTGATGTAAGCTCTTCTTCACAAGAACAGCTCAGATACCTGAACTGACACAGCTTTCCTCAGCCAGATCTCTTGGTAACTTACCCATGTAAAAAGCACAAGCTCAGGTCAGCTCAAAATTATCAGAAACCCGTGAAACGGCCTGTGCCCGTGCAGGGAGGGGCGGGCGGGCTTTGGGGAATGCTCTCTCACGTGCCTGCACAAGTGCTTGCATACACCGACACGGGTGTTTGGCTGTTCCCATCACAGACCTCAACTGCTCCTGAAAGGCCCCTGCATGATGCTTGGTTTAGCACATCTGCATGTCTGTCTGTCTGTCCGGCTCCCCACCACCACCCCAGCATCAGCCAGTCAGGCACCCACTGCTCCGTGCCCCGCAGAACCCACGACACTATCAGTAATTAAAGCTCCTTCTGGCAGGTGAGAATACGAAGTAGGGGAAGACGAAGCAGCTCAGCCCAACGGGAGCAGGATCCCTCATGGCTCCCAGAGCATCCCTGATGGCTCCTGGGGCATCCCTGCCGACCCCCGGAGCATCCCTCATGGCTCCCAGAGCATCCCTGACGGCTCCTGGGGCATCCCTGCCGACCCCCGGAGCATCCCTCATGGCTCCCAGAGCATCCCTGACGGCTCCTGGGGCATCCCTGCCGACCCCCGGAGCATCCCTCATGGCTCCCAGAGCATCCCTGCGGGCTCCCAGAGCATCCCTCCTGGCTGCCAAGGGCTGCCCTTGGTGCCAAACACCAGGGTTGTGCTGTCAGAAGCGGGGAGACAGGACGACGTTGGAGGATGCTCTCGGAGGAAAGGAGCAGCAGCAGGTAAAGATGCTGCCCCTGACTCCGGAGGGCCGCAGCCCCCTCCGCCACTGCAGGCAGCACGTGTTCTGCTTCTGTCCTTTGCTTTATCCATGGCACACACAAAAGCCCAGTTTGCCTCTGCAGTGTGTGCCTACGGGCAAGGGCGCTAGTTTTCCTGGCTGGTGGGGGCGGCTGCCTGCGCCCAGCGCCCCGGGCGGGGGGAGGCGCTGGCAGAGGGCACAGGCGGAGGCGATGCTGCACACACCAGCTCCGAGAAGTGTCTGCTGCTGCTTCTGCACTCGCACAGCCGCAGCGTCACCCATGCAGAATGCCTCCTTCCCCTCTTCCTTGGGGGTTAAACCAGAGAGCTAATTAACATTTTTCCCTGAGAAAAAACAGTCCCAGCTGAAAGCAACCTCTTCCACAAAAAAATACTGCTTTGGATTAAGTCTGAAAGCTTTGACAGAAATTAGCATTTTCTTTTGCTGTTGGATTTTTGGAAAAAAAAAATCTGTAATTTGTTATCGCTCTCCCCAATTTTCCCCTCTGTTTATTACTGAAAGAATACACCACAATGAATAAGGCTAGAGAGAGAAAAAGGAGGTTTCCCATCACATTTTCCTTTTTCTCTGCAAATTTAGAAGTTACTGAGTAGGAGAAGGCAGGAGAAAGCATTTATTCATTTTACATTAGACTGTGGCAAGAGAGGGAAACCATCATCAACAAAATCCTGACAAATCTTAAAATAAAAATGCTGTTTCTTTTTTAACTTTCTGAAATGGGAACAATTTTTAAATTACAAATGTTTTTCCATGCACTAAATGTTTCTATTTTTCAGCCAGCGCCACGGAGCCGCGGCAGGCTCCTCGTGCAGAGAAACCCACAAAATGTCACTCGATTCAAACCTCCGGTGACTCCCGCTATTTCGGGGTAAACCTGGCCATAGACACCGAGCGCTGTGGCACTTCCCATCTGTTACGCTGCGCTTCTGCGCACCCAGGGGCGACGGCGCATCTCTCCCAGGGCTGGAGGTGGTCTGGCACCCCGGCACAGACGGGTCCTGCCCCGGCCCCGGCCACCACAAACCCCCTCCGCCGACACACTCAGGCTCAATGCCAAAATATTATTGCCCTATTATTCAAATATTATTGAAATGTTATTTCAAAAGGTGGCACCACCAGTATGGCGCTGGCTGACCCACAGCCAACAGGAGGGTTATCGGAGCTGCGGGGTGGGAATCGGGGCTGTCAGGTGGTGCCCGAGCTGGTCCCAGAACAGTGTCCCTTCGAGAGGGAGAGGAGAAGCAAGGTAAACAGAAACAGAGAAGTCGAAATGCGACATGCTGACGGAAAGAGCTATAAAAATCACTGTTTGCTGAAATTCCGGAAAGGGAAATAGAAGATACTCTTACGTATTAAAAGTCGCTGCAGCTAAGAGCTCGAAAGGTCACAGGTTTTGCATTTTTCTTGCTGCGGGAAGGTCTGCTAATCGCTATTTAAGCAGGGTTCACTGGTGAGGAATGGTTTCAGTGGCAGGGCTCGTTCCTCGCCAGGAAGAGCAGAGCTAGGTTAATAACACCTTATTTTGCAGAAAATTCCACTTCACTGGAGCATGTGTGAAAAGGACTTTGATTTGAATGAGGATTGATATCAGTCCTGCAAAGCCGGGCAACTAAAGCAGCGACAAACCAAAGAGTTTATAACCAAACGACCAAGCTGTGTGCTAAATTGTAAACTTATCACCCAGGCTGATTAGTTTGCAATAATCTGAGGGAAAGGTTTGTGCTTCTCTGCCCAGCAGAGATATATTCTCAGGTCGTAAAGCCTTCCTGGAGCCAGAGCCGCATGTGTGGGCTAATTGGCATAATTACGTCTGATAAATTGCCAACAGCAAACGTTGCTGAGAGCGGAGCCACCTCCGCGGTCCAGGGGAACGTCCTCGTCCTGGTGAAGTGGTGGCCGGTGCCCCGAGGTGGCAGCGGGATAAGCCCCCCGACCTCCCCACGGCAGCAGCTCCCGGCTGGCCCTGGCGCTGTGCTGGGCCACCCCGGACAGCCCCTGGCGAGCCGCACGCCCGCCAGCTGGGCCACTTACCCCTCCGTTGCACTGTGGCACCAGCGTGGGACCGAAGCGGGACAACCTGGGGGGAAGCAGGTTCTCCCTCAGCTGGGGCACAGCACTGCCTCCAGACTGCTTTGCTGCCGGTGCTGCAAGGAGCTGTACTGCCATTTTTAGACCATGTGTGTGCAGCTTTTTTGGCATCTATTTTCTTTGTATTCCCTCTCTTACTTTCATATCAAAGCAGGGAATGACATGAAGGTGCTTCGTTGTCCTCACCTGGAGGTCCTGGTGCAGGATCAGGAGTGGCAGATGCCGCGAGGTGAAATGCCGGGAGGAGAAATTGAAAATAATAAACAGGTACAGCAGTGCAATAAATAAAGGGGATAAAATCAGAACAAAATCAGGTGACATTTATGTAGAGCATCTTCTTTGCAGATTACTCATGTAAAAAATGTACCCATATCATCACACAGCTCAGTTTAGCTCCACGATTAGATAATGCTCAGGCAAATGACTCTCATAATTCTGCATTACGTGTTCCAGTTGGGCTCCAGAAACACTTTTGCCTACAGCTGCAAGTGAAGACACAGAGATATGTGTGTCCCCGCAGGTGGCTGGGACGGGCTCTGGGCGCAGAGCCCCCCTTCACAGACCGATGCTCTCGGCCCAGCTTATCTTATTCCCGTGCAACAGTCATCAGGGCTCAGCATCTGCTAATTGTCTAAGCATCACTTTTCGGTTTGGTAACATGGCGGCGAGGCCCGGCTGTCCCAGCCCAGCGCTGCCCACTGCCTCACGGCACGGCCTGCGCTCAGGGCAGCTCCAGCGGGGCCGTCCCAGCACGGCCGTGGAGGAGGGCCAGAGATGTGGGCTGGTTATGGTCTCTGCCCGCCCGGGTACCGGTCTCGACACCCCTCCAAAGGACAATCCTGGGTGCTGCAGACCCTCCTTGCTTAGAGTAAAGAATAATTCCTTGCCATGGTTTGTGGTTGTGTCCATGAAGGAAAGACTGTGCCCAGCCCAGCGCGGTCCTGTTTGGACACAAACTGGTTCCCTAAAGAACGCAACTACTTTATGGCTGTCTTCATCTCCACGCCTAAAGCCTTCTGCCGCCCACCCTGCTCGCAGCTCAGAGTGGGAGACTTTCCAGGGAGACCAGCTTTTCATTACATGTTTGCACAGTTTAATGAGGCCAAAGCCTAATCGGTGTCTTCAGGCACCACCATGATGCTGAAACTCATGGCAATATGTGAGAGTAGCATCACCTTACCATCACTGTCTGATAGGCAGCACGGCATTCAGGGCTATTATTCTTGGGAATCTCTGTGCAAAGTGTACTTTGTGAGTGATAAGGGCCATAACTTTGTTTTATTTTTCCCCCCATGCTGTTTTTGGCTCACACCCTATGTGGGTCTTTGTGTCATTTTTATAGTGACTTATAATAGCCTCAGCGGAGTTTGCCGTGATTTACTTCTGCGAGAGACAGGCTCGCTTTTGTCTGCTTGGAGCTGAATTGGAAATTTTCCCATTGTTGAGGCTTGCATGGCACTTAGCTAAATAAAATCAGGTAAAAAATGAGGAAAACACAGATATTCGCTTCGAATTAAATAATTATTTTTTCCTCAGAACACTGTTACTACTCTGCATTTATATGCTCCTACTGCGGCTATTGTGCAAGGACTTCAAAACGCTGATGCACGTTCAATACCTCTCTGCCGAGGAATATGGTGCCCACATTAAATGAAAGAAGCGCTGCTGGCTGGACATCCCCTTACGCTGCAATAAAGCCTTTGTGACCCCCACCGCTGTCTGCCCTCGCTGCCCCGCGCTGACCTGGGACCCACCAACCCATCTCCTCCAGGAATGCGTTCCCGGAGCATGGGCAGGCAGCTGGACTCAGCACACCCAGAGGAAGGGGAAGGAAAACCCAATTAAAAGATCCATTTGCAGACAGCCACTGAGTCAGAGTTTCATAAATAAAAGCTCCTTTTCCTCCTCCTGACCCGGCTGCGTGCCCCGGTGTAGCCGTGACCCCCCGAGGTGAAGGCAAAGGCACATCTTCCTTTTACCTCTGTCTTGGGCTGTCAATCTCCCCCTCATTAAAGCCAGAGCAATATGTCAAAGGTGGCAGCTCCCTGCTACTAAAATCCATCCCTCATAGCACACGTTCCCCAAGCCAGCGCTTCATGTTCGTTCAGGTTCATTTTCAAAGTCACTGAAGCCCGTGCTCTCAATAAAGTGCAAATGCCAAGCTTTTGCAAGAGATGAGGGGAAGGTGGGGGAGATACCACCACCATACCCTCTTTAAAAATTGATAAAAATAAGATTAACAGATGCCTCTGGCTGTGAGACTCCATCACTCGAGCATCGTGCCCGCGCTCAGCACATCTCCATGGCAACTCGCTTATGTGGCCTGAATAGACGCGTTGGGAAATTTGGGGTTCGCTTGGACTTCTGGGGTGTTTCCATCCAGTCAGACCTCGCACCACGATGGTGGCAGCACAGAGTGGGCAGGGGAGTCGGCTGCGCCGCCTCGGGGAGTGGTGGCGGGATGAGCTGCCTTCATTTCTGCTGAGATCACCCAAGGAAATCGGAACTGCAGGCTCTGAGGCAGGGAGGTGTCTCCGGGAGAAAGAACGGCTTTGTGGGTGGGATGGGGGCGAGCGGCACCGTGAGAAATCTGGGATGGAGACTCCGATAACTGGGGCAGGACCCTCTGAAAGAGATACGGAGCCCCCCCGGGTGCTGCTGAGGCACCGTCCGATCTGCTGAGGAGCTGCTGCGGCTCCGCACGGCTGGCAGCAGAGTTGGCGCACCGGAGACCCCCCTTCCATCTTCCAACACGTCCCACCAGAGCCGGGCTGACCGCTATTCTCCATTTCCACACAGTGCAGCATGGATCCATTTGGGTGGAAATACTCCGTCTGATGCTCCACATTCCCTTTTTAACATTTCCTCTCCCTCCCTCCTGCTGCTGCCAGCCGTGGGAGCAGCCCCCCGGCCCCCACCTTCACCACCGCTCCCCTCACCAGTCGCTTCGCCTGAGCTTTGGCCATGAGCAACCCTCGCGTTTCAGCTGCCTTTAACTCACACCAGAAAGCGGTCGTGGCATCACAACCACACGCGCAAGGTGAGGTCTCTGCTGCTGAACCCGCTGTCCCTGGCTTTGTCCGCAGCAGCGATTTCTCTTGACCCCATCTTTCTGCGAATGCCGTAACTCCACACTCAGAGCACAAGTGCAACAACTGCTCCGTGGAGAGGTGTTTAGGATCCGGCTATTGAAGCGGGAATACTGGAAATCAGATGAGCCATTTAATTCTTATGAAATTGCAAGTGCAAGACACACAAAAAAAAGGACAGAGCAAAGCCTTGGGAAAGCCTCCAAAATTGCCCTCCCAGTTCAAACCAAGATTATTTACTTCGTCCCAGCCTTGTCCACCACTATTTTTCTTTGTTCAACATTCACCTTCATCTAAACGCCCCTTACTCCTTTTGGAGGTTTTAACTTCCTTTTGCTGATAAATGACATTCCGTAAAGCATGTGCTAACGAGCCGAGATCCTTCATTTCACCCATGAAAAGATTAGTTATTGACAATAATCAAAGAGCAAATCCGTAGCTGTGCAAGTTGAGTTAATTCTGTTACACAGAAGGACATTGATTTGTTGTCGCAAAGCATTTGTTAACCAAAAGGCATTTCCAGCAGAAAAGGGAAGGATGGAAAAACCCTGCTGAAGTTTGAAGTTCGTGCAAATTAGACAACTTGTCAACAAACTTTGTTTCACAACCAAGTACATGTTTTCTGGCGGAGCGAAGGCCAGAGATGAAACCTGCTGAGCTCAGTGCATTTTTCGCCCCTTTTGGTGAACATGAGCATATCAAAAATAGCATTCTTGCACCAGGCAGTGTTATTTTCTCTTCTCTCTCTGCAAAAATCGTCACTAGTGGCTGCCTGTCCACCCAGGTCCTGTCCTGTGGCCACTTTGTTGGCACTGGCTGTCCCAGCAGCACCAGTGGTCCAGTGGGAACAACTCCTCTGAATGCACTCTCCCCTTTGCAGCGCTGTACGGAGCTCAGTGGCTGGCAGTAGACCACGCTACCGGGCAAAGCTGCTTCGTTCAAGCTAAGGACTGAGACTGCCCGTGCCCCAACAGCCGCCTCCTCCAGACCAGCCAGAAGGTCGAATCAACACCACCAGCTCTCCACGGTGGGGCGAGGGGAGCAGAGCCCACCGCAGGGACCCGGACCGTGCAGGGGCGGCCTCGGGAGGAGAGGGGACACCCCACGTTCCCCTGTGTTCTGCGGAGAAGTTAGTTCTGCTTTTAAGTTACGTTTATTTAAATGTAAAATCCTCAGCTTAAATTGCAGCCGGTTTTGTGATATTTAATATCCAAAGCTAGGAAAGGTCATGTCTGTCTGAAAATAAAAAAAGGTTTAATCTGGAGATTGTGTGGCAGGTTTTTTATGAAAATTTGGTTTAGAAATAGATCTTAAATCCATAAGGTCACCAAGAGGAACGTTTTTCTTTCTCAGAAACTTATCGTTCCCGTATCTCAGAGGAATAGAGGATATTTCAGAGAAGAGGCAAACAGAATCCTGTGCCTTCCCTTCTGTTCATTTCTGCACCTGCACCCAGAACAGCTTTCTTCAATATCCATTTGTCACGTTCCTCGTCTGCTGTTTATTTGAATATTTGTGTTTAAGGTGCACCAAATAAGATACCTTTGTTGTACTCCTCCAACACGTTAATGCTATTTTTCAGTACCTTCACGTTAAGTTCACGACAAGCGCTGTTCCTGTGACCCTGCCGTACAGCCCTGCAGAAGCTGCTCTGGCTGAGCCCGAGAACTTCATCTTTCTTAATAAAAACGTCATTTCGTATCCCGCACTGTGGAGAACACAGCACTGAGCTGGTCGAGAAAGAGACTTCACCCCCCAGGAAATTTCAGAGATATTTCAAAATCTCACCATTGCTTCCTTTTCCAAAAAGAACAGAAGTCAAAGCCTGGAAGGTGACAGCTGTGAGTCACCCCACCTCGGCCGGGGGTGTCAGAAACACATTCGAAGGGTGCAAGCCCAAAGCGAGCGCAGGCAGCCCCCGCTCCGACAGCCCCTGGGCACCCCCCGCTCCGTTCCGCCGTGGCTCCTCTCCTCCGGCACAGCCAAGGCAGAGCCACGCTGTCCCTCTGCAGCACCAGCCGCCCCAGCCGCGCTTTAGCTCGTCCCCCTGCACCGTTCCTCACCGCAGCCTTTTCAGGACGGTTGGCAGAAGTTCCTGCTTGGCTGTGAGCACAGGACCCGTCCCAAACGTTCACCTCCAGGGCACCTTGCGTCCCCTCCTGGCAGCTCCTGGGTGGCCGTGGCAGCAGCATCCATGAAGGACAAAGCTACCACTCCCCAGTTAACAAACCCTCTTGCTGAAACCGAGGGGATCTTTCCTGGGCCAGGGCTCCAGGAGAAGCCCGCAGGAGTCTGCCTGCCTGTGCCCGCTCCACAAAGCCCTGCGAGGACCAGCCGGAGGGTGCTGCCTCCCGGTGCCCCCCCCAGCCACCAGAGCCCTGCGCGGGAACCTGGCAGTAAGAGCCCCTTCTTTGCAGTGGGGATGTTTATTCCTCTGACGGGAGCGGAGAATGCACCACAAAGCAATCTTCAGAGTATCCTAACAGATTTTTTTCTAAAAACATAAATGTTTAGCTTTGTTCTTTGTCCCTAATAGCATCTTTAAATACTCCTGCCTGATATCCATCGCCAACAGGATCTGTGTCCAGTTAATCACATATTCTGGACACTGCTACAGCGTGAAAGACACTTTCATAGCTCTGCTCCTGGGCCCAGGCTCCTCTGTCTGCACATGAGCTGAATTCCTCTGCAAGCTCTTCTTGCCTTGCAGACTAACCGAGAGCTCCGTATATTTAATCATTCATGTACTTAGTATTAGTGCCAGGGAATCACACGTAATGCAAGGCTAAATTATACAGCAGCGCGATCGCTTCCTACTTGTGCATGCAGCACTTGAGTAATTGTACAGTGTGAGATCAGATGCCAACCCCTGTTATGCTGCCGATGAGTTGTGTCGTGCTTAAACATCATTACTCTGTTATCCCTGCATTTGCTCTGAGCAGACTTATGTCTGTTCATTTACTTGACCTGTTTTATCTTACATGGGCACACCGAGCTAAAACACAACTGAAGGAAAGCCACAGAGAAGAGCGTGCAGCTCTCCCTCCATCAGACGTGTGCCACCAGCCTGCGTGGCTGCCCTCGGCCGGCCGGGCACCCGGAGCACTGCCACAGAGCACCGGCACCGCGGCTGTGGGACACGGTCAGTGCCAGGGGTCCCCGGGCTGCTGCGTTGCCCCGGGGATGGGCTCCCTGTGCCGTGCCGAGCTATCAGCTGTCCCGGTCCCGACGTTGTCATGTGCAGTCTCTGACCCACGCAAAAGCACTTGGAAAAAAAAACACACTGACCAAATTTGTTTATCAGCGTCCATTTCTGGAGATGCAGTCTACACTTTCTCCGCAGAGCATAACCTGCAGCCAGCGCTCCGTCTAACTGTGAGAGGTAGGTATGTACATCTCTTCAAATAGTGAGCATTTTACGAAACCTTTTACCGGTATTTCTGTCATTCTGTTTGATCTTGTTAAGAATCAAAGAAAGCAATTACATCCTTAATCTCGTTCTATAAAACTGTAGCTACAGATAAAACCACCACGAGTAACATACACTATAGCACGAACACAAAACAAAAGAGCAAAAATGACATGTGATCTTTGATGCCTGACTTGAGGCACCTAGAAAGGAGCTTCAGAACTCTCTAAAATTTCAGATCCCTCTAAGACAGCTGGAGTGCACGCTGCAAACTCACAGGCTTTTTTCTGGCACTTGTGTACCAAGAACAGAAAATATCAGCAAGGCCTAAAGATAAGGTTTCCTTCTAATTCTAGATACATTTACTGATATGACTGCAGATCTGTGAGATTTCAGGGGCCCAAAGGGGAAGCGAAACAGAAGCAAAGGAAAACCTAAGAAAGGGAGTTCAGCTTTATAAGTATGAGGAAGAGATGAAACTCAAGGAGCTATGTGCATAACATTTCTTTTGCTGATTTTTTTTTTTTTTTCATTTTGGGTAAAATCCAGCACAGTGGAAGCGCTCGCTATGACTTAAAAATCTCATTTTAGCACCACAAAGCCTATTCCAGTTCCCCGGCAGAACTTGTATGGCATATATATCTTGTGTTGGCTTTTTGTGCTTGCGTAAAGTCACTCACGACAGAGCCCCAGTGTGGGAAATGGGGCGAGCAGCACAGATGATATTTACTTTTCACTAAGCACCTGAATCCTTGCAAAAATATCTGCTCTAAACCAAGAATTACTGCAAAATAGGAATTCATTGTTCCAGGTGATTCCAGACAGCCGGCGTCCCTGGAAGAGGACCAGCCTGCACCAAGGAGGGGACGTCCCCTGCGGTGGGTGGGAAGCTCAGCCGGGAGATGCTGCAGTGAGCGGTGGAGCTCCGGGCCACGCACACTCTTTTCAGAGGGAAGAGCAGTAAGTGAACAAAACGCAGCCCTTTGTGTAGCCTCGGCTGCCACATCCCCTCTCTGGGCTGGATTTACAGAGGTGGCAGAAAGCAACAGTTTGTCTATTTACAGTGCAGAGAAGGCAGGGATAGGTGTCTCCCTTAAAAAACAAAATAAATGCAAATGATTTTAAATCCATTCCTGTAATGAGAGCGATCACGCGGAATTCAGTGACAATGGAGGGTACGCGGAGCTGTTACAAACCCAACGCGCTCAGCCCTTACATCTCAGAACTAACCAAGAGGCAGTTTCCCGCCCGGGAGCCGTCAGCTGGAAAGCCTTTGCTGTGGGGAGCAGAGGGCAGCCGGCACACACGGCCCCGTCCAGGGAAAAACTTGCAAACCTGAGGCACTTCGGCACATCCCCCATCAGCTCAGCATCCCCAAGACTCGGGTCTGGCAGCGTCACATCCAGTTCAACTAACGCGTTTCCACCCCTGTCTCTGGAGCAGCCGGCCAAGCACCCGCGCCCCATCACCACCCCACAGGTCCCCTCTCCTCCGGCAGCTCTGGGCTCCCACGGGACTGAGGATGGACAGCGGGAGGACCCTCCATCACACGGCTAAGCTGGGAAAGCATTAAAACGGGCATTTGGAGAGGAAATGTGACACCTGGATATTACACGATGTAATGGAATCAGCCAAGTGGTAAATGTAGCTTTTAAATAGGTTTTGTGTTCCCCATTAGCTTGTCTGATGCTGATTAGTTCTGACGGGGAAAGGGCTGGTCAGCAGCTTTCCCTGGCGAGGCTGCTCCAGCGCTGGCGATGCCCGAGGGACCGGTCGCTCACCGGGATGGCCGAGGAGCCAAGCAGGACCCAGCCGCTCCCCACTGCGGCGTCCTGCGCCCAAAGCCCCCGCAGCACGGGCACCCTCCTGCCCCGGCGGGATGGGGCGACCTGGGGGCCCCCCTCCAGCGCCCCACATTTAGCTGGAGGATCCCAGGGCGGAGGCAGCGGTGCTCTCGGGACAGCGGCCGGCAGACGGGATTTGAGGGAAACTTCTGGAATTGTGTAATTGCAGGTAAATGCCCGCAAACAGCAAACGCCCTGCGCAGCGGCACTGGAGGCACAAGCCACATCTTACAAATGCTTAGTCTCAAATCAGGAATATGTTTTATTTAAACACCCAAATATTATTTCTTCATATTTCCAAAACACGAACGGCTGGGAAGGAAAAGAGCGAGGGGCTGGGCAGCCTCAGCCCGTCCCTCTGGTGCACACCCTCCCCTTCCCCGTGCCCCTTGCAGAGGCTCTGCCCTCCGTTCCCACCCCGTGGGGACATCCCGCACCGCCTCGGTCCCCAGGGCGGCCATCACCGTGGTGGCAGCTGCAGGATGGCATCCCTGGGGAGGGTCCTGCCAGACCACACCACGGGCTGCCCGGTGGGGGCGGAGGGTGAGAGCGGGGCCCGTTTTATAGCCCTGGGGCATCCCTCCTGCTTGAGCCACCAAAAGGCTCGGGGGGCTGAGCTTGCCCGGGTGACTGGAGCGCTGTGTGCCCCAGAGCCTGCCCGGGGCTACGGCACATGGCAGCAACCGGCGAGTAAAGGCAGCGAGTGCTGGGGCCTGGGGAGGCTCACCAACGGGGTCTCACCCCTCACCGTGGCTCCTGGCCTCCCTCCTGGCCATCCCCAAGAGACGCAGAGCGGCAGCGATGGCCGTGGCCACGCGGGGACCCGGTGGCTCAGCTCCCCGGGCAGCCGCCCCTGCTCTGCTCCCGCTGACTCACTGCCGCGCTCCCACCAGCCTTGGCAACACCGACTGCAGACAGAAACCTGTCTGCTGGGTACCCTGGGCCCATCTGCTCTCCTTAAAAAAAAAAAAAAAAAACCACCAACCAAAAAAAAACTTAAAAAAAATTTCTACATTCTGGAAAGATCATCTGTATAACTACTTTCTCCTTAACAATCTGGGTGTCTGTGGTTTTTTTTTTCCTCCTCTGTGCCTTCAGCACTTCACGCCGATCCAGTGCACTCTCCCCTCTGCCTCCTCCAGGAGGGATCAGTCCATCCCGAAACTCAAAGCTCTGCAATTTATAAAGAGACAAAGGACACAGAGGTCTTCTGCTGTTTATTCCACTATCAACAACACGTATGAGCACTGTCACGGGTTTATCTAGTGCTGTTACTCTGCACTTTTTTTCAGGCAGTCGAGGTTTGTGAAAAGGTTTTATCTTCATTCACAGTTTCTAATAAGAACAGAGCTGAGATTTCTTCATTGCTTTGCTTTTTCACTATGAGCTTTCCAGTACTTAACAGATTTTCAGAGCTACACAGCAACTGCCTTTATTCTTTTCACTTGCAGTTAGCTCTCTCATGTTTTCCCAGGATAAAGCTTATTAAAAATGCATAGAGAATAGAGGCTTCTGTAGAAAAAAAAAATGCAAAGAAAAATTCTAGTTAATTGGAATTTGGAAAGAGCTTTACTATCACAGGTCTAAAATCCAAACCAGATTTCCAAACCCAAGCTGGTTAGATTTGCTTTGGCCCAAAACCTGTTTTTAAGAAAAGTGTTTAATGAAAGTGTTAAAGGAAACATCAAGTCTGAGTTTCTTAAAATTCTGCAGTAAAGATGTTTGAAATGAAAAAGCCATTTTGACTCAACGCGACTGACTTCCAGCCTAAATGGTCTCAGGATAAATCTCTGCTTTCCATTCTGAGTGCACGGGCAGGTTTGTCACTCCTTGTCCTGCGGCCATGGGGACAGAGCACAAAACACTTCCCGGCTCAGAAACCGTTTCTGCCTGGAAGAAATGGCCTGGGGAAACTTTTCTCCCGGGTGTTTGGGCGAAGGCTGAGGGTTTCCAGCCAGCCCTGGGACAGGGCCAGTGCGCGGCCCGGGCTCACCCGCCGGCGCCCATCGGCAGGAGCTGCGCCAGCGGCAGGAGTGGGGTCTGCAGGGTGCCAGCCCCCACAGCGCCCCATTTCCTTCCCCAGAGAATGAGAATACCCAAATGACCGTATACATCAAGCTGCATTGTTATCTCCTTTTCTCAATGAACCGTCCATCATTTGTCAGTAAGATTAAGTAAAAGCCGGTGTTTTAATTGTACTGTAAGATCTTTCATAAGCAATCACAAGAATTCACAGACTTATTTCCTTTTAAAATGAGAACGCTTACTCAAAGTAGATAAAAGCACCCTCTTTGCCTAGCATGGTGCCAAGAATATTGCTTTTTTACTAGAATAACTCCTGCTATTTATGCAAACATTGATGTATTACTGATAGGCTGGGAACTTTCATTGTCTGTTTATGAACGTACGAGCCTAAAATCTTTCCCTTTTAATCTAATAAGAAGTATTGCCACGCGAATGGGTACTGGACTCTTAACCAGTTACTGAAACAACAGCTCAGGGAACTAATTAGAGCCTTCATTAGGCAGCAAACGTTACTCCATAGCTCAAAGAGCAACGGGCTTCCGCCAAGACGGAGCGCAGCCCTCGGCGCTGTGGACGCACCACGCGCTCACGACCCAGAACACCACGTTCGCTTTGAGATCTCTGGCTGGAGTGAGGCGGTTTTGCATGTGTGTACGATTTGACGGACTTGAAGTGTATAGAAAAAATATCAAGTAGTCCATCACTTTTAGTTTTATTCTCTCTATAAAATTCTTCTAGAAGAGCTCTGCAAATGAAAAACAAAAGATTTAACAGACGTGCTGCACTTTTTAAACCTTGCTTACATAAAGAACATAAAATTACGGCCGGTACTTTCCAAAGTTACTCCTGAGCATCAGGAACGCCTTCGTGCCGACACAGCTTGTTACAACCAGAGCTCCTTCGCCCAGTCCGAGCGCCGATACTGCCGCTGTTGGTACCTACTGGGGCTGCTCCCCCGCACCACCGGTGTGGCCGTGCCTCAGCAGGGCAGTTTCCACAGGGACCCTCTTTACTTCTGCTTTCAATGTAGCTTATTTTCCTTACCTTCTGTGTCAGAGTTTCAGGCGCAGCTAAGTGCTCCCTCTAATTCGCCCCATTTATGCACAGTAATCCCTGTTCCCACTGCACTTAGCGATACCCTTTGAGAATTAGGAAGCATAAACCGTAGTACACTTGCCATAGTAAGTTTGTCATACAGGAATATTTGGGTCTGCTTTTAATCTTCTGATTAAAAGTTAGATACAGTTGCTAAAACACAGCCTAAATGTGCCAACACAGCAAACTGTAAGCATTGCTCATAGAAGTTATAAAGGCAACGTTGATGCAAGGAATACCGGTTGTAGCTAAATTGCTCTGTTCCTTCTAGCTTCTTCTAGAAACCCAAACCCAAATTTTAAAGCAATTACTCCAGCAGCTTGTAGCACTGCACAAAAGAAATCAGGAGGACTACTCTAGGCAGCACGGCAGCCAGGAAACAACGGCGTCCAGGGGAACAAACCCAAAATCCTTCTTTACATGCTCTGATGAAATTGCCTTAAGGGTCCTACGCAATCAATAAAATATCAGTGCAGGTGTATCCAAGCTGGAGCCTTCTTTGCCTTTGCTTTGCATTTCAGGTAATATTTCCTGACGAGGGTTCTAACCAGTGCACCACTGCTGCGGATTCCCGGCTGGTGCTCAGCATCACGCTGTTGTCATCCTCCCTGCGCTTGCTCTGCCTTGGCACTCATTTTTTTCCCTGAGCCTTCACAGGCTCTTTTAAGTGTCCTTTAAAAATAAAATGCTGCCAGGGCAGTGTCACTGGAGATGTAGATATATTTGTGACCGATCCAGGCTGCGTCCCGAGGGGGTCAGAAATGACTGTGCAGATTTGGCAGCGTGCGCGGCTCCGCGTTACGCTGCCTGGCTCGGCACTCGGCACCTGAAGCCCGGCGAGCATCCCTCCACTCGCTGCAGGTGCAACGCCGGCTGTGCGAGGAGCTGACAAGCCCCAATGAGCACAAACAATCAATGCACACATGAAAACACACCAGACGCCAAGACTGAATTATTAACTAGGGAGCCCTTTTATCCTGATTGCTTTCTTCCAGTCAAATAATAAATAAAATGCTCTCTGGCCCTTGGTCCCTCACGCACTTTACAAGCCTGGGAGCATCACCGCTGCCTTGGACCCACAGGTCCGAGCTGCAGCCGGGGGTCTCCACCAGCACGGGGCCATGGGGGTTGGCTGTGTGGTGCCTCCGCTCTTCCAAATCGATTGTGATCGGCTCCTCCGTTGCATCGCCACTGGCTCCTCTCCCTCGCAAAATCCTCCCTGCGCTCCCCTGCCGAGGAGCCATTACCAGTCATCGCTCCTTTTGTACGGCTGGCAACAGCCATGTCCCTGATCTACCCCTCCGCTGCTTTTCCTGTTGTTAAACGAGAGAAAGATAACATACGTAAGCCTGCATTTGTTCTAAAAGCGAGAGGGAGAGCAGTGTCCACTGCGACGGCTCCTACCGCAGGGTGCTGTGGGCACGTCCCCTCGCAGGGGGCTGGGGCAGCGCTGGCCCACGGCGGCCGGGACGTCCCGCTCCCCGGTTGCAGCCCAGGGGAGGCACCGCGCCGGCCCTCGGGTGGGACAGGGGAGCAGCTCCCTTGGACCCGGAGATGCTGTGATGGAGGGGCTGGAGGTCTCTGATGCGGAGACACCCTGCGTTACCCTGGGAGGGGGGACACCTGACAGTCGGGCGCCTGCCGGGGAGGCAGCAATGCTTTCGCCCCTGGGTGCTCCTCTGTCGAGGACCCTCAAATGGGAAATGTTTATTGTCCAGCGAGCCCCCCGCCAAGCGTCCTGTCCCCAGATCCACCGGGAGCACTGCCAGAGCAGAGGGAGTAATTATTCCTCCCATCACACGTGCCTTTTATCTCCATCACCCTTGCCGCGTGGAAGTGCCAGAGGAGCCAAGCACAAACATCTTCAAGCCCAAAGAGTTTCTGCTTCAGCTCTTCCACCAGCGGCTGGATGTGACCAAGCGCCGGGAGCGGGACGCGAGTTCCCACGCTGCCCTCCCAGCCCGCTGCTGGCAGAGACACACGGCCGCGCTGGAGAGAGGACAGCACAGATGAGAAGGAACCGTTGGTCCGTGGTTTTGTCCCACCTCGCGTGGAACGAGCAAACTGCAGCACGACGGCAGCGCGGAGGCGGCGCCGGCTGTCCCGAGCTGGGGCGCTTATTTGCCCGAAGAGAAGCCGTGAAAGCTGTCACGGACGGAAGTTTAATTGTTATATTTGACACAGGAAAGTGCCGGGGAGCCCCACCGCACTGCGCCAGCACAGGCTGTGCCCACCCGCGCCCTGCCAGGGGGGAGAGGGCATGGCGGGGGGTGAAGGGACCCACTGCCGGAGCCGAGCCCTCCCCGCGGCTCCTGGGACATAAAAAAAGCAATTTTGGGTTCAAACAGCTCTGCCTTTGAATGAAACCCTTGGCTCCAGCCCAGCTGCCAAATCCCAATCTTTTTTCAAGGGAAAAAACACCAACTGATTCTCTACTTTTACAAAATTCTCCCTTCCTAACGTGTTTATATTAACCACAAATTGGCTGATTTCCTGTAATATGACAGCAGTCACATTAATGTGGCACATTTGGCTGAGACTTCATGCTCTTAAAATCTGGAATTGAAAAGTTCTGGTTCCCACAGCAACCACAGGTAGCAATTATCCTGGTTCTGCAAATTTCTAGAACAGAAGGAATATTTGCTTTCTGCAGCCCTCTTCTAAGGATACGTCTCTGCATCAAGATGAATTTATTTTTCTTTTTCTTTGTTTGTATCTCCATTTGCACCTTAGAAATCTTTTCTATATCAACATTTTTGGGTAGTTTTTTGTACCTGCGGCAGAACATAGAACCTCCTAAAACATATCACGCTTAATTTATTTCCGCTTAGCTCTAGTCTTTGCAACAAATACAATTCATTGCACTCGCTGCATCACGTTTTCTCTCTGTATATCACATATAATGAATATCACTACAATAAAATTCATAGTTTGTGACAGTCCTTATTAATACCAGCTTCTCACGGAAAAGAAAGATTACTGCAGCCATTATGAATTTATACAGATCTTGCTTTTCCTATTAGAAGCCATACAGTGATGCACACCGCCTTCAAAAAAGGAAAAACCCGTTCACGCCTGCTGATGGAACGAGCGCCCAGGAGAGGAACCCACGAGCGCAAACCTACATATGCGCCTTCCCGCGTGGTGGAATGAGCAGCCATCGGTATTTTCAGCAGATTAATGCCCTCCAAATGCCACGCTCCCAATACAGGAGAGAGAAGGAGAAATGTAATGTTTCTATTAGGATCTTTAAGAACTTGCACGGCTCCCTGATCTCCCCCCAGTATATTACTGTGATTAACAGACCAGTGGCTTGCTAGGCGTTTAGCGTTTTATTTTTTCTTTAATTAGCCAAGCTCCCCTAATCAGGAGTTCTTTATCTCCAGGACCCGATCTCCTGAATGCAGATCAGCGCTAGGAAACGCTGAATAGAAACCATGCTGCTACCTGGCCTAGTTTGGAAGATGCTCTTTCATTTGGTGAAGTTCAGTAACGCTGCAATCGCCTGGAAAACACTCTTACTGTCGCTTCCAACTTAAGATGCAGTTACATGCTCACTCTGCCACTGCAAATTGCTTTCGGTTCCCTCCCTACCCTTCCTGCGTTACTGCCTAAATGACCAAGATTGAAGCCTGCTTTCTAATCTACTTTAACTTTATGTTTGCTCCTGGGAACGGGAGTTTGCTGGGGCTTCGTTACCAGCCCCCCGCTACAGCTCTTTGTGTCGGTCGGGGTCCAGCTGATGGCACGTCAGCAGTAAACCCCCCAGTCCGACCCTCCAGACCCTGACCCCAGCGCTCGGCTCAGCTCTTCCTCCACGAAGCTCAGCTTGGTGGAAGAGGAGGAATAATTACTGTCTGCAGCTCAGCAGCCTGCCCACGCTTAATGCGCATTAGTGTTGCAAACTGTCCTGATCGCTTTAGTACATTCATTATGTCCTCGGTCCTCTTAGAGCCAAGATGCAGCACTTGATTTAAATTTTTGCTGTCAGATCTGATTAAAAATTAAGTTGAAGACAGTTGTACGAAAACTAAATTAACATTCTTTTTGAGTAATACCATATAATTTAATGCAACAATTAATACAATTGAGTCATAGAACTACTAATATATGTCTAGTGAAGCCTAGGGTTGGAAGCAGGCAGGGACACGTCGCTGATTTTGCACTCTAAAGGAGCTCCAGCAAAGGTACGGGCACAAACAAGGGAGCCCATTGGCATTTCAGCACCCTAAATTAGGGGAAAATAAATAGGATACTGGAGTTCCACTGAGCAGTGTTTCAAGAGGGCAGTTCTCTTTGGGCAATTCCTCCTTGCAAGGTGGGCGCCAATTCCCATCCTGACGTTTATTTCAGGATTTTCGGAGAACAATCCCAGAGTCAGTCGAACACCAGCTGTGTCTGGGGCTCCTTATAGCCCAGCGCCCACCGACTCAGCCCTGCCTGTCCTTCGCCCTGTGCCGCACACGCTGCTGTGGAGTGCTGCTCCCTCCCGCAGAGCACGCGTCCCCTGCAGAAGACTTATGTCATCCTGAGGGCATCAGTGTACAGTAATTTGCTCCCCCTCATCCCGAGCATGCGGGCAGCGGCAGAGCCCACACCTCCAGGAACCGCAGACAATGGAAATTCAACCCAGAACTGCAGCGAAGCACATCTCGCCCGAGTCCCAGCGGCCGCTCGTTCTGCTCAAGCACCACACGAGTGATTTCCAGCTCTGAGCGCAGCAGGAATCCCCAAACCCATCGTGAGCCCGTGTGAGCACAGGCAATTCAGGTACCTCTGCCTGCAGGGCGACTCCAGCCAGCACGTGAGCTCGGGGCTTTGGAGAGGAGCGCTGGACTTCGCCATTCGTTTATAACTGGGCTGCCTATAGCAGAGCATCTACCATAAAAACGGTGCCTGGGAAAATCAAACCCTCGGTGGAAGGAAGGGGGAGCCTTGCCCCACTCCGCGATCAGGGCTGGGCTGCCCGGCCACCCCGACAGCTTCTCGTTAGCAGAATCGACAGCATGGGCAAAGCAGCCTGGTGGGGGACAGTGCGGTGTATGCCCAGAGCTGTTCTGTGTGTTGGCTGCACCAAGTATTGATATATATTATTGCCGCTTAATCCCAAGCAACTGTCAGTTACTGAATAATCAACAGTGTGGCATTATAGAGTCCTCCGCAGCCTCCAACTACCTGCAGACCTCCCCAGCAGCCCCTGGAAGGACGACTAGAGCATCTGAACTCGCAGTAAGGGTTTGCTTTACTCACTCTGCTCTGACAATTTCAATAACGTGGTTTATTCGTAACAGGTAAGGGCCTCAGGATATGGCATTCACAGAAACATTTGCCATTTACTGTTAGCAAAAACAGCTTGAGGCAAACCCTGTACGAGACACCTGCAAGCCACCGCCGCTCCCAGCCCAGCCTGCCGGGGGTCCCAGTGCCCGCACGGGGCCGGCAACGCGGCTAACGAGATCAGCAGTTGGCAAACTGTCCGCATGCAGGGCTGGACCCAGGGGCGGCGTTGTGGGGTTTTGGGTTTGTGTTTTGTTGTTGGTGTTTTGGGTTTTTTTTTTAAGAAATGAATTATTCAAACAGAAGTGACACATTTTCAGCTGTGACCATGACCGTCCCAGTTCCCAGGCGGCAGCACCGCATTGTGCCTCACCCCCACCTCCAGCGCTCGGTCACGCACTGTGGCACGGCAGGATTCGGCCCTGGGTGTTGCTCAGAGAGCAGTGGGCTGCCCCCATGGGGTTTTGATCCTGCCCTTCACCACCAGCGTACCAACTGTGCCCGTCCTCAGCTCGGTCCTGCGGCAGCGCCTGCCCGACCTCCAGCCCTGTGACCCCGCCATGGTCACTGCCAGAGTAAGGAGAACACGCTGCACATTCACCTCCAGACAGCCATGATTTAACAACTCATTTCCTAAGTGGTGCTTGAATCTGCTCAGGCTCCCATAGCTAAGAAATCACAGAATGGTTTGGGTTGGAAGGGACCTTGAAGATNGCCCTTGGAAAAAGTCCCCCCCCAGCTCTCCTGGAGCCCCTTTAGGCACTGGAAGGGGCTCTGAGGTCTCCCCGGAGCCTTCTCTTCTCCAGGCTGAGCACCCCCAACTCTCCCAGCCTGTCAAACAGCCAAGAGGATCTGTGATCCAATGGAAAACAGGGGAGGAAAAACCCATTTTCCACCTCACAGTGTCCGGCTGCGCTTTACCCACCCCTGGACAGCCCCAGGCGCAGCAGGTCCCCGCAGCCCCGTGCTGCGCACGCCCGGCAGCGCCCAGGGCCCCGATCCCGCAGGTTTTGCAGGTTGGGGCCCGACACAGCACGGCGAGACAAGTGGCCCCGGGGCTGCACAGGGTCTGTGCTCGAGCCAGACAAGAAGCTCAATACCCTTAGTCCCAACCTCATAACCATAAAATCATCACAGCTTTGCAGCGAGATGTAGCTAAAAACATCCATAGAGAAAAATGTCCCCTCTCGCAGAGGCTGAGCAATTCTGGACAGTTTCTATTTCTTTGCAGCTTTCACAGTGAATAGAGACAGCTCATACACTGAGCTTTCAATACAAGGGCCATTTTGGATTGAAAAATAGAGATGGGTTTATATACAGAACGGGAGCATTTCACAAAAACTCTGTCTCTCACTCTCTCTCCAAGAATTATTGTCCCATATTATACCGCAACAATGGAAGGGTTCGCTTCCTCGCCAAGGTGAGCGCGATCAGTTCTCCTGTCATTTTGCAAAATGGAAGAGGAAAATAATGTTGACCTGAAATCTGAGCTGCGAGGCCGAGGGTGCCGCGAAACGCTGGAACCCTTTTGTCTGCTGACGCCCGTCCCTCCTCAGGCAGAAAGCGCCGGGGAGAGCAGCAAAGGCAGAGTGCCACGGAGGGGCCACCATTAGCCGAACTCGGGGGGCGAGTCTTCACGCTGGCAGGATGGGGCGATTCGTTCTGTGACAGGGACTCTGTTAAACGTGGCAGCAATTTTTGGCCATTAGCAGCATTCTGCAAATGTCATTCAAACTGCCCATGCTTTCTGTAGGTATTTTTGGCTCTTGTGAGCGCTGAGGTTCATTGTATAACCCGCTCATCACCTCGACTCTGTGCATCTATTTATATCCCCATGCACGCTGGCAGAGAAAGGTCTGGTTCTACAGAAAGCCGAGAGCTGAGGAGTCGCTGGGCAGCAGGCTGCCCGTTGCTGCCTTCTACTTATTGTCACAGACTTGCTATAAATCCGCTTAACGCTAGAAACCCAGAGGCACGGTCTGGGCTGGGCACCCCGGCTTTGATCCAGCTGGATAAGACAGAGATCCAGAAGAGGCCGTGGGAGTGCTTCATCCTGCTCTCCCGTTGCCCTCCGGCGGTGCAGCTCCGAGGGCAGCCAGGCGGGAGCTGTTGGTCCCACCAGCCCATCTCCAGCCTCCGACCAGCCGGGGAAGAGGAGGAAGGGCTTCCCGAGGGGGGAGGCGCTGGAGAACCCTGGGTTGTGCCCTGCTGCCCCATCCACGTCTGCCAGCCCCCAGGAGGGAGCCGGTTCCCAACCCCGGCAGCAGACGTGGCCCCGAACCACGCTCCTGGGCACCGAGGTGCGTTAGCCCCGACCAGTGTGAGAACTGCAGCCGGCACAGCTGGCGGCTTCCGCGACAAGTACCGGTGTGCGTCACCGGTGTCTCTACAGCTGTGGAGCCAGACAAGGGTTGCTCCGATGGGACCGAGAGCTTTGCGCAGCACTCCCTGTGCTTCCCAGCACGGCAGCAGCTCAGACCACTGGAGAGAAAACCGCTGTAGGCAATGGCTGGGAGCAGCTGTTCGGTATTCAGGCAGCCGTCTCCCCATTAGTGAATGCAATTACTGTACAGGTACCTTATTATGGGTGCCAGCAACACCTTCCTTCCTCTACTGAAGGGCACCAAGAGATCCTATGGCACAAACACACCAGAGATGAGGCAGAAAGGAACCAGATTCGAAATCGTGACCCAAAGCCCTGGCACGGCTTTCGGCAGCGTGGCAAGATCGCTCCACAGGAGAACGTGCACAGAGGGATGGCAGAAACAAACTGCAAATTTCTTTCCCCACCGCAGCCATACCAGGCCTTTTAAATCTATTTTACATGTAATTGGAGGCACCTGTGTTAACAAACATACCTGGAGCTCGCCAGCAAACCACTGCTGTGCACGCCCTCTGCGACGTGCGTTTCCAGGAGTGCCACGGCAAGACTGAGCAGCTCAGACTCTCGCAGCTCTGCCCCGGCTGCTGGGAGTCCTTTAAGGAGCAGAGACTCGATATCTTGCTGTATTACCCACTGGGGCGTGCAGCCAGCTAGCGAGGCTGCCTGACTTTCTAAGCACCTTATTAGGTTTTACTAATTCTTTTCTAGAAAGTGCAGCCAAAATAAGTGTTGGGCAATTATCTGCAGACATAGCTGCCACCAGGAATAAACATCTGCAAAGAGACCTATCGAGAGAGCCCTCCTGCCTTTGAAAACATTCAGTCACAAGAATTTACAGCAAGTGAGAGGACGGCAGCAAGGGGGCCAGACGCAGGGCTCTGCGCTCAGAGCAAACTGGTGTTATTTGGGGGGAGGGGGGTGACGTGACGCCCCCTCCACCAACAGACCCCATCTCCAGCCACTGCACCACTGTGTGCCGGAGCAGAGCGCAAGGTGAGAACTACAGTGCTTCACCCCTAAACCTATAAAAGCAAACAAATTCCATCTCTTCATACTCTACAGTCGGGGTTTCAACGGCCATTTCTGCAAAACAAGGCTGAGGTGGGTCATGCTTCACCCTGGATGCTTTCTACCTGTCAACTCAAATTCTGACTCAGCTCTTCCCCTAATCCAGAGGCTGCGAGGTTTTCAGATGAGAAGTGGCAGATTCTGTACCCAGAAGCATGGGAGGTAATTTGGCCAGACTGGCCCCTCGAGCCCTGTCTGTGCCTTGGAGCCACAGCTCTCCGCCTTCCTCATGTCGGAAATCGCCTCCGACGGCTCACGCACGCTGCGAGAGCTGGGGACGCTTCGGGTGCGTGAGCTGGAGAGCGTTCTTGAGGGGCTGCAGCCCTGCCCCAGCCCATGCCAGCTGAGCCCGGGCGGCAGCCTTGCCTTATCTGGGGGAGAATTTTTCTGGTGTGGACCCGAGCAGCAGAAGAGCTCCGTCTCCCTGTAACGGGCATTATTCATTTATTGCTTAGCAGAGGTGCTCAAATCCTTCATTCCTAAAATTAATGCCTGGCTCTGAATCTTGCTCAAGGTGTCTTACCCCGTCTCCCTTTGCTCCTTGCAGTGTCTCTGCTCCAGAATATACCAGCCGAACATTTTTGCCTTAGGTCTTTAATAAGAGGAGTTTTGCCATAGCTTATTATCACTAAAATTAAATGTCACCTTGGGTTTTCCTCGCTCACTTTAGCACGCTCTGCTGCTGTGTCTTCTATATCTATAAAAGGAAACTTTATGGCTTTTTGCTCTCCGCTTCTTAAAAATTGCATGCAAAGAGAAAAATATCTCCCTTTCTTTTCTTTATTTTTAAATATGCAGAAATAGTTTGTGCAGTTGCACGTTCATCGCACAGTGACCTTCTGGGAAAACTGCACAACTGTTTATGACTGGCGCAAACTAGATTTTACAGCGGCAAGAAAAAACACTGAGGGAAATGAAGATTCTTCCTCAGCTTTCCAGACCTCTGGGGTTTTGCTCCACTGCTTCATCAGTGAAGGTAGAATTAACCTATAAAGCACTTCATCCTGACCCGCTTTTACTACCTTAACACTGAAATTAAGGACATGTTTGTCTGCAGTTGGTGGGACAGAGGGATCCCAGAGGTACCTGCTTGGGTCCATAAGGACATGGGGATGTTGCTAGATAAGCATTTCAGAACAAGGAAAGTTAAGCCCAAATTCCTTGACTGTTTTCTAGTGTTAAATTAACCTGCCTGGCATTCCTCCTGTCTTTTACTAAGGTACTGCTGGGGCAAGAAAAAACATTAAATAAGAGCCTTGCTCTTGCTTAAATCCCTGGGATGCTCCAGGAAGAAAAACAAACCAACCAACCCAAAACACCAAAGGAATGCAGACAACCAAAGTATCAATAATCTAATACAAAATTTATTTTTTTTGTTCTACTCATTCAGTGCTCTTTCAAGCCCCAAAAGAGGGGGCTTTGAGTGACATAACATGGACTCTCCATAGACACCACCAGGATTCCCCTGTCTCTAACCATCATTTCTACAAACTTACTTTAAAAAAATATCTATATTAAAAAAAAAAAGATTGAGATAAGTCATAGTCCTACCACTCCTATTTGCAACAGCAGCTGAAGTGGGTGTATAGAGAAGGTAAAAGGGGTCACGTATGGAGTGACATTTCCCACTTTACCCTTCCAGCTTTGGCAGAGATTCAGGGATTTTCTGGCCAATTGAGTTGGCAGCGTTATCTGCCACCCACGGTCCGATCTATCCCCCATTCCTCTCACCTCTTTCCCTACCCGTTTGCACTCCATCCCGTGGCAGTGATCTCCGTACTCTGAAAACAAGTATTTCCCTTTATTTCACACCAGCTGCCCAGCAGTGGCGGCAGATGCCCCTCCGTGGGAGGATCACGATCCCAGACTCTCCGCGAGGAAAGCATCACGTGGGATATTGCTGCTCCCGCTCCCTCCCGCCTGGGGGCAACTCTGGGGTGTGTGGGGGCACGGGGGCTACACCAGCAGTTCTTTGCAGGCTCTCCAAAATCCACAGGCAGATTTTTACCCATGCACTTCAGGGAGGGTCCCTCGGCAGCCTTCCCTTCGCCGGGGACCAGTCCTGCCTTTAAACTACTCTCAAATGGATCCTTTCATCCTGAGAGAACACAGCTCCTTTCCCCCAGAATAACTGGGATACTTTTGAAGTTGTTTTGCCAGCATCCAGATCAAGCTGGGCTCATTTTTAATGACATCCTTATGCTCCTGTAACACAGCTGCAAAGATTGTTTTGATACTTCAAGAATATTTGACTCGCTAGTCAAAATAAAGTACTGGAAATTGAATAAAAACTACCCTTGAATACAGAAATCACTTATTAACAGGAACGCGTTCTGTAGGATACGATCTAGCCTGACTTCCCAATTAGCTCCGAGACGGGAGTCTGCTGTTAGAGCCAAGTGCACAAGACACGGGGCTATTAATTAACTGCTGCAGTTTTCTTCAGCTTCTGTCAGCTCCTAAATTGATTTCTCTCTGAGCGACAGGGTGCGTGTGTAACACAAGAGAGCAGCTGGGGAAAACAGGTAACACTTCCTCGCCGCAGAGCTGAAAGCATTACGGTGGTCTGGTGTTGGTCACACGAGAGCACCCGGAGCCACCGGGGCCGGCGCGCCGTGCCCCATCCTTCTCAGTCAGCACGCAGTCTCACCCCGGTACTGCGAGTTATTCGCATGCAGAGTCTAAGGAGCTGGTTTCAGGTTGACAGACTTTCCAAGAGATTTGGTACAAGGTTGCTCTAAGACAACGGCACAGAAGCGCAGCACTAACCCTGCGGACGCGGGGCTGTCACCCGCCGGGTGCAGCAGTAACCGCGCTCCCAGGAGGAGAACACCACATCCCCACCGCGCCCCGGCACCGCGCAGCCAGCCTCTCTCATGCTGGGTTTTTTATTATTATTATCGCTGAAACACATACGAATTAGTTCTCTTGGGGCTTTGCACAATTTTTTATTTTGCTAAGCTGCATTTTCCTTTCCAGAAACCTTATTTTGATGCAAATCTTGTAAACAGGGGACTAGCTCGTTCAAATGCTGAACACAAAAGCTCCTCCAAAGAAGTAGATCAAAAGTCTGCAGTTGGCTTAATGAAAGATAGACTGACAATTAGGTTGGGAAAGTCTGCATGGATTGTGGGGGGAAAAAAGAGACAGATTTAAGGGTTTTATTAATTGCCTGGGAGTACATTGAAGGAGGGATGCAAAATAGCAAGAAAGGGTATGGGGGATGAACCCTTCTTCATTTTTATTACTATAAATGCCCCCGGTGTAAAGTGTCCATTGTTAAAGCTCACATGAAATGGCTGCACAAATGCTAAGTGCTGAGGCAAATTGAAAATTTAGACCTTCAGAAAAATTGTTCAATATTTAAAGCGTTTTCTTTGCAATCAGGTGTACCCATTTTGATTTCTTTACAAGTTGTGCGCTATTCCCAAGATTACTACTAGGGAATAATTACAGTACTTTTCACAAATGAAGTATAGATGATACAAGAAAAGCAGCTGGGCTGTCAATATCAGGGCAATAATGCACAGACATTGTCTTGCTGTGACACCGAAAGCATCGACGCTCACTCTGCTGCCACGAACAACACAAAAGAAAGCAAGCGGGAGGACGCGGCTGCGCCGGAGCAGCCTCCTCGCGCCGGGGGAGGCTGGCGAGAGAACGCTCTTAGCTGAGATTTGATCGTCCCCGAGTGTTGTTTTTGCTTAGGATTGAACTTTCAAGGGATCGGCCGTTTCTTTTTAGGGGAAACCACACTAACAGCCAGGCCTCGTGCTCGTTGTGCCGGACGCCGGCAGCGCACGTGTACGCTGGCAGGTGAAATGCAGCTCCCCTTTGTCCGGCCCTGCTGCCGCAGGCTGCCCAGCACGCCGAGCCCGGCGCAGGGTCCGCGGGGAGTGCCGGAGGTACGGACGCATCAGACATGCTCGTTTACACAGATGAGATTTCTACCACATGAATGGGATCCAAATAAAATGTTGCGTAACGCTTGAGTGCGAGTATCGCTCCGCTAATGGTCACTGGAGACCATCCCGCAGAAACTTGGCCATGAGTTATCACTGCCCCAGACGTTCTGCCAGGAAACGCGGAGCTACCGCAACCGAAGGTACAGCCCAGGGGGGTTACTGGTGTGGGAATGGACCCAACGGCACCGCGAGCGCTTTCCAGGAGCTCCTGAACTAACAAAGATTGCCATGATATTAGAAATAAAAATAAATTAAGCATGGGACTATAGGAAGAGTGACACCAAGATCATGTTAGTTTGAATAAAAGTAATTAAATAATACTCCTTTTGAGCCTGAGTAATAACAATTTGCAAGTTATTAGAAGCCTGATGAAACAAATGGACTTTTAAAGATGCCGGGCACACTGCAGATACGCCTTGGTAATGTTTGCGTGGAAAGCTCATTTACATTACGCGTGAGTAAATAAAAAGTTTCAGATAAAAATAAGCAAGAACTACGAAGCTGGACTGCCCTTTGCCTGCAGCTCTGCTTCTGAGCCTGAGGCTGCGTTGGCAGGACCCCGACCGCGGCACCACTGGCCACGTCCACGGTTCTGCCGAGGCACCGGCTCCCCCCAGCCCCCGGCAGCGGGGCCGTACCCCCAGTGCTCCCACAGATCCCACCACAAGCAGCATGATGCAGCAAGAAAAACCCAAAAGTTTTATTTGGAAATGAAGTCTGGAGCCAGACTTCTTCCCAGAAGAGGAATATTCTGCATGTGAAGCTCCGAGACCTCATCTCTGCGTAAAGAGAAGCAAAACAGTTAATCTTGGGAAGGAAAAATGATCCTGCTTTTGCTTTTATCTAATCTTGGCTGGACACAGCAGATTATGCAGAGTACCAAGAAAGCAGCATAAGCAAGATCCTTTGGTACTTGAAATTATCCACATTATCTTAAAAATAAATCATGCCTATTGCCCCTTTGAAGTTCTGTTATTATTTTTAATCATGGAGCTGGGGCTTGGCTTTTTGGGCGAATTCATCACTAATTTATGCTAATAGATTTCTGCGCTAATGCTATGTGCGTATCTCCACATCTGTCTAGATGCCAGTGCCAGGATAACCACAGGAACATCAGTGCTTTACCGTAACCCCTACGATGGCGAGCGGAGCCCCGCTGCTCTGCCGCGGCTGAGCGGGGCTGTCACCGCACGCTGCGGCACCGACCCCGGGTCCTTCCATCCACGTACATTCTTCCCTGAACCAAAAGCATCGCTAAGTGCTTGGCAAACCTAGACATTTTTCTTTTCTTCCCACCAGGTCCGTCGTGCCGTGCCTGTCTGTACGGAGAGCAGGCGGAAGGGAGGCAGCCCCGGGACGCCGCCACGCTTCGCCGAGCTGACTCTGCTCTGCCCAAACCTGCGGCAGCCCAGAGCGGCCGCTGCTGCGCTCTCCATCACGCTCACAGCCTCACATAACACCAGCACCGCTCTTATTTTTTTTTATTGACACATAAAAGAGCTCCCTATAAAATGTATTACAGTTATGGCGCTGAAAGGAGAAGATTTCAGCAAAAACCTCTGTGTACAATAAAATTGCAAGGCGGACCAGACCTCCCGCCAGCGCTACGTACACGGCTAGCGCACGGGCTGCCATCGTTCCCGAGAGCTCGTCTGCCGCACCCGGCTCACCAGCAGCACCGCGTTCTGCCCTCCCGGGGGCAAAAAGCATCTCCCCCATCGAACCGCACAATTAAAACACAATTTAAGTCTGTACCATTTTGTCTCCTCCAAAAGAAAGACTGTTTGAGGCTGAGGCTGCCTGGTCCCAGAGGGAGTATTCAGACGCCTGCGGGTCAATACACTGCCCCACCGCGTGCTACGTCCCACCCAGGATTACTTGAAGGAGCAATTCCTTCAGATGACATTAAATAGAGACAGTTTCTTCCAATCACCTATAGATGCTGTGCTGTGAATGTTACTCCCACCCGCATACCCATCTCTCTTTAGCGTGTGTCAGAGCGCCTGGAGAACAAGGGTTTCTTTTCCTGACACTGTCTCCTCCATAAACGCTGCCAGGAGCGGCGCGCATCAAAGAGCCGCAGTCGGTGTCCATGTCGAGGATGGTGACCAGCAAAGGCACTTTGCTCCCAGCTTTACTGCAGAATATTTTCCTCTCCTCCTCTGTTCCAGTGGCCTTAGTTTCCCAGTCACCTCCATTTACTGGGAGGAGGCAATAGCTCCGCCGCCTTTGCTGGTGGTGGGAGCTCTGCAACATCCCTTTATCCGAGTCACTATCTCACCCAGATCAAATCTATCCAAACGCAGTATCTATGTATATAGAGGGACTTAACTGCAACATCTGTGACAGGCACTGCCAATGAAGTGACATTCATGAAAAATCAACAAAAATGTTATTTATGTATTTTTAAATGACAAATGAGCGGGCTTCAGGCCCAAATCACACGCATCACCATTTATATTAGTCAAGCACAGAAGGCACAGGCTTGACCTTAAAGCCTGTAAATGAGTAGCTCTTTCCATTTGATATTGGCACACAGGGACCCAAAGCGGATCTGGTTTTGTTTGCAGAAATCGTGATAGGTGAACGCAGTGCTGCGATGGCTGTTGTGCACCCGTCCCTCCCCGGGGGGCTCAGTGCCTGTGCCACAGCCCCCCACCATCTGCCGGCGCCGGGCAAAGGGCAGCTGCAGTGGGAGCAGCTCCGCGGCCCCCGCCGGTGCCTCGGCGCAGAAGTTAAATCAAACCCACGAGCACCTTTCTCTGCTTTCCCTTCCTCGGCTCATGGTAGGACTCTAACGTCGCGATTTATTTATTTATTTATTAATACCTGTAAAAGCAACACCTCCAGGTATTTTTCCGCTTTCATTGTCACTTGAATGTCACTGGCAGCAAACAAGGTTTCCCCCCCTCTCCTAACAGCCCTGGCACGAGGCCACGGTATAGTCAAGGATCATTTCATCAGGAGCATAACACGCTAATCTATTTAGCTTGAATCATTTAGCCGTATGATATATGTAAATCTGACCAACTTGCAGCAGCTTCAGGCCCTGACGTGTTTGTAAGTAATTTCGATCCTGCGATTATTTTGCAGTTTTGAATCTTTATTGTCAACTTAACAGGAGGATCTGAATAACAAACCCTTACAATCCAGTGCTTTAAGAGAAGTCTGATCCTCCGGAGGGCTGAGCCGAAGCACAGCCATTGTTTTGAGAAAACAGCAATGTGTAGACATTATTCTAGATTTGCCTTATTACCTGGAATTCGATCCCCACAGCCAGACCCCAAGGACCGGCCCCGCACACGGCGCCTGGTAGTGGCCCCCCGGCCCCAGGGGCAAACCTTTGCTAACCAACCAGCATGACGGCGGATGCAATCGGCTCCCCTTAACTGGGGCCGCATCGCCCTGCCGGTGGTGCCAGGAAAGCAAAAGAAAAAAAAAAAAAACAACCACAAACCAAAGTCTGGTTTCACACCATATTTCTATCGGCAGCAGGTAAATATTTTATAAAGAAAAATGTAAACACTTTCAAAGTTACTCTAAAATAACTGGCATTAGTTTCACATTTTTGCAGCTGGGGTTTATTTTAGTTCCCCTCAAACACAGCTGCCGTGCGGCTCTCTCCAGCCTCACTGAGCGCCTGCAGGAGGGCCGACCAGGAGAAGCGGGGCAGGGTGCGGGTGAGCTCTCGCCCGGCCGAGCCCCGCATTGCCTGCGGGAGCGCGACTGGCTCCTCCGGGACCTGCAGGTGACTCGCGGGCCGGCTCACGCTGCCACCACCTCTCCAGCCCACAGCGCCCCGATTCAGAGAGGGAGCAGCAGCTAAAACTTACTAAGCCAGCAGAGTCCCTGTGAACAGAAGTGGGCTGCGATGAGTCTCCGCGAAGCCCCGGCGCCTTTGCTCTCCCCTGCTGCCCTCCGCCCAGGTGTCCTCTCATGAACCATCTCACGGAAGAGAGCGTACAAGTGACTGGTTAGATCAATTCTGGAAAATTACTATTCATTTCTGTAGAGTTCTCGTCTGTTTCCTCAAAGAAATAATTTCAGTACAGACAGAAGTGAGGAACCACTTCCACGGTCCAGGGAGTCAGCATCCCTGTGACAGGCGCGTCTGTGCCCAGAGCAGCCCCACCGCGGGACCGTGCCTCGTCCCGTCTGCCTTCCTCTCCTAACAGCGGGCACGAAAAAGTTAAAGCAAACCAGTTTAATGTAGAGTAATGTGAAATGAATCCCCTCAGAGTATCTCACCTGTGAAGGGTGATTACATCTCTTTCTCATGTAAGAAGGACCTTAAACAATATTGGGTCTTACAGGCTGCGCCTCTGGTTTTGAGGAGGAAGAATAGATGTGTAACCTTCATGGGTGAGGAGCTGTGTATTTATTACCCAGCAGTGGAGGGATGGAAGAGCAAATAGGTCTGTTCAGATGAAAGAATGTGAAATGAATCACACAAGTGGAAGCCATAACATTGTTATTTGGCATTGGAGAGGGAGAGCCAAGTGCACACGGAAACCCCCAGCTCAAACATTTCTCCTGGAGTTTGCGCAAGGCGTGAGTCTTTCCAGGAGGAACCCCTCTCTGCTCCACGCGCTGAGGGCCACGGCAAGGACCACGGGTCACGTGGAGCCTCATCACATTCAGGTTTCAAGACAGCGCTGAAGTGACACAGAAATGGTATCTCACAGCACACTACCCGCCCCATCACTGACCCGGCTGTGGGCAGCCAGGGCCCACCGACAGCACATCACACCCCGAAGCTCCCCGCAGCTCCGGGCACCTCCGTTTCACACCGCGGCTGCACTGGTTCAGGCATCCTGCGGGTCTGCCGTAAAACGGGACCACCTTCTCAGCCACAGCACTGTTCAGCAGCCTGCAAGGCTGCAGAGCGTTGATAAAGCAAAACCTAAATACCAGTTGCATTAAACTTGTCATCCCCTCGGTGAGACAGGCCATCCCCGCTTTTCCCAGGACCCGAGAGCAAGCCTGAGAGTTCCTCGCCTTGCTAAGGGGCTGATCCTGGCACTATCCAGCCACAGCCCCGGGCCCGCGGCACCTCCAGCTCTGGGGACGCAGGAGGGCTGCGGTCCGGGTCCCGCACGGCCCCACAGAGCCATCCTCTTCTCCGCCCGTGCACCTGCGGTCACCGCTGGTCCCCAACTGTGACAAATGACGAGTTATGGGGATTCCATCAGATGGCAGGAGGAGGAGCTGCCCCGACAAGTTTAACTCTCCTCTTTGCGGGCGATCAGCAAAGAGGACGCCGGGACACGGGTGGGGATGGAGAGCGCCGGGGCAGACGGGCACGGGTCCAGAGCGCTGCAGGCGCGCTCCTGGGGCAGCCGGCGGTGGCTAACAAACGCCCTTGAAGTCAACACCCACGGCAACAGGGTTCTGGTTCAAATAAGGGCATTTTCATGTAAAAGCCTAACGACCACTTAAGAACTATACGTCCGAGCTAGGGCCCAATATTTCACATTGAAAAGGTTTCATGATAGCATCTTCGCTGCAGAGGAAGGGCAGCGAGGGGGGATCGGCGATAACCTAAACATTTGGCAGAGGAGCAGAAGTTAATTGGGAAGCTGGTAGCAGCACACCCTGCACACCTGCCAAAAATCAGTAGTCTCTGGCCTGCAAAATTCGTATCGGACTCTGGATTATTTTTTTTTCTTCCTTCTCTAGAGAAGCTGTGAAATATCCAGTTTCAATGGAGCTCGTGCCCTTTGGCATAAGCTTTCCTCAAGTTTCACTTCAGCTCCCACAACTCCCAACCTCTCCCATAGTAACAGAGAATGGAAGAGAATGAAAAAGCATTAATAAATCCTAAATTAAAGTCAAATCTCAAATTCTACTGGAATTTGCTCAAAAGGAAAGAGAATCAATTGCAGGCTGTTCCCAGTTCTTTAAGGCAGCCTTATATTGTTTCTAACGAAACAAAATCAATAAGAAATGCTTCTTATGGTTCATTTTTTAAAGCTCAATACTAGCTATGCAATTTGGTTGACAATTATGAATGATCCGTTATGTCATCCAGCCCTTTTTCTGCTACCCAGCTTGCCAAAGCCTGCAATCATGTATTATTGCTTGCAGGTACATCTTTAAATATTGGTTTGCTTTCCACTTTTCTACAATGATCATTCAGAAATAAACTGAATTTGCTGATCAATTCCATTGACTTGAAAGCAAGTTATTAATGCCTTCAGTTTGTTGCTGGCTCCTAAACTTTTCTGATCCATTAGTTATGAGCCCCCATTGATTGAAAACACACATCCTCACAGCATTGTTTTTTTTCAAGGGAAAAACAAAGAGCTTTTTACAGTCACTTTTCCCCAGGAGGCACAGCTTGGTTTTTAAAACCAGCACGAGATGATAATGTAATTTCACCACAATAACTTCCTTTGTGGGTAAAAGTGACAAAGCTATTTTTGAAGTGCTTCATTAAAGATGACTTCATTTTATTTCCAAATCATGCATTCTTCTCTTTCATCTCCTGCTTGTGTTTTCCTGGATCTATTCGCTCCGATCTTTAGATGTTTGGATGCACAGCTCTGCAAGCGCATGGCATTTCTCTGCTGGTTTCTGTAAGGCTTCCAAGAAAGGCGAGAGGTTTGCCGGCCCTGGCGGTCCCAGCAGATACAGCGTGGCCTCGCACGCCGCGGGAAAGCGCACTGGGCTTCATCCCACCCCACTCACACCACGGCCAGTGCACAAACCGCCCTCAACACCGCCAATTCGGGGCTCCCCCGCCAGCGAGGCAGCACGGGGGCGTCAGTGCACCCCCCGGACGGCAGCCGGGGGAGATGGAGCTTGGAGCAAGCCCCTTCCCTCTCCTCGCTGCCGGGCCCCGGGCTCCGGAGCTAGCCCCACTGCAGCAGGAACCGCCTCTCCCATGCTGGCGGCTTCGCGTTGTGTATTGAGATTTTGTTACGAAAACGCATGGTGATCATTTTTGCTTTCAAATACAGACACGGCTTTGTTTAAAAAAAAAAAAAAAACTAACATAAAACTGTTTTCCACCAATACGAAGATCCTCCATCCCCCAATCCATCTCAGACAATCCTTCCAGCTCAATAGGAAAGCTAGAATATATTCATTTTGGAACACGTATTCAAATGCTACGTGCCGCCACTGAACATCCTCAGTGAGCACAGCCCTGGTTCTGTCCCTGGTCAGAGAGATCTGTCTGTATCAGATGAGGAGGGTGAGGGCGGAAACCTCCTCCTCCCCCCCTGAGGAGAGCAGGAATTAGACACCTGTCACCATTAAAGATGCTTTTCCTGTGAATTTGTTCCAATTACTTAACACCGATTTATTTTTTTTTCCTTACAGGAAAATTACATTCAGGTGGAAGCAAAGGCATTTAGAAAGACACTGTTAATCAGTGCAGAGCCACTGGAGAGACTCACCCAGTCTCTGCTCTGAAGTAGGTCACAGCAACTGCCACAGTATCCCTTCAAACCTGTTAAAAATCCAATAAACCCAAGAAAAACAACCCACGGAAATATATCTAATTTGAAAATCACATTGGCTGGGTTCTATTCTGCAAATCATTTAAACATGTTCTTAACTTGAAGCTAATGAATCAACTTACCGAAGTCAAAAGACACCTGAAGATCAAATCTAAAGTGCTCAGCATCTTGCAAGACCAAATCCCACAAGAGGTCACGCTAGCGGCCGCAGCTCCTGCAGCCGTTAATGGAAGTGGCACAAGCCCGGCGCGCGGGCAGGCCCCCCCCCCCAAGCCATTTCAACAAACTATCTCAAAGTTTACTATGGGCTAATTAAAAAATAACAATTTTTAAACCTCCAAATTACAAACTTTGCCAATTTCAGTGCGATTTACAAATGCTGAGAGTGACCGTTATGTCTCACTTAGTGGTGAAGAAAAAAAATAAATCACTTTATAATTCACTGGCAGTTAGATGCCCTAAATATACCCAACCCTGCCAGGGAAATCTTATGCTCAGACCAAGTCTAACATTAGCTGCTTTTCCTTTCAGGTGAAGGCATTCCCAAAAATGTCCTATTGATCCCAAAAGGGGATCATTCGTTCTCCCCTGAAGGTTGTGCTGAAGCGACCTTGCCGACGCCAGCAGAAAGGGTTTGATCAGCACCGAGGGGAAGGTAAACCTGCACCCAGATCTCCATCCCTGAGCACCGCATCCGTCCCTGCGGCACCATGGCGAAAGCCGGAGCGATGGTTCCCTCCTATTCCCGCTGATGCGCAACGCGGCGTGCGCAGGGACGTGCCACCCGCCGGGCTGGGTCTCCTCGGGGCGCACAAAAAGGGACAGGATTTGGAGAACAGGAGGTGGCGGTAGTTGGGACTGCCGCTAGATAGCAGGGAAACATGGATTAAACTCTGCTGATGTGGTTGAAGGAGGGCAGAGGTTGTGCCTTGTGCTTCTCATTTTACAAGGTGGAAAAGAAGATAAATCCTCGATCTGAACACAGGAGGAGGAGCAGAGCCCTTGCGGCCGCCTGCAGGCGCACCCGACCCTGCCAGAGACAAAACCAACAAGAAACACCACATAAACGAGGAGGAGATTACTTCAAGTCACAGGAAGCGTGAAAGACACCTCGCTGAAGGGGGACATGGCAAACGGAGACTCAAAGAGAGGGAGCGCGGGGATGCTACCCTGCGAGGCGTCCCGCCAGCGGCCCCGGGACAGACCCTGCGCCCGAGTCGGCCAACCCTCGGCTCCCCAGTGGCGAGCCGGCCTCGGCGCACACCCAGCAGCCTGTCTGTCCGCCGGCCGTGGGTCTGCGGCCCACCCTGCCCAGCACCTTCGTGAGCATTGGAGAAGACAAACCATTTAAGAACACGAGTCGACCGTTTTTGGGAAAGGGGAAATGCGAGCGTCAGGATTTTTCCTTATTAACAGCTTGTGATCTGGAGCATGTGATGTGTGCATTCGCTGGTGGACTGGGGAAGGAGGAACGAGAGAGAAATTCCCTGAGGCCATTTCTGCTTATTCTCTTTCTTGCTCTTGGAGCATCCTTGGGGATTGCCCTTTTCACGGAGGAGTACGGTTTGGAGGAGAAAGGGTGACACATTCCAAGGAGGTTATTTACAAGTGTTCTTTTCTAGAGATCAATGTGTTGAGCCTGGTGAAGAATGATTTCAGTTTTGCCTTTAAAACTTGGATCAAGCAATGCTGACAATGCAAAATTCCACACTATGCGGAGATTAAACTTGTTCTGCTGTTTTTAATAGGAGCCTGAGTGCTTTGCTTGCCAGCGGGCTCTCAGCACCGTGCTCGTTGTCTTTTAGCAGGTTCTGAGAGCGCTCTGCAGAAATAACCACTTTCCGTCTGCGTATTGCTCAAGATGCTTCTGATGCCCCAGTGCAGTGTCAGACCTGGGAGCGCCCCGCAGGACAGAACAGAAAAAGCATTCTGAGATCTGGCTGCAAAGATAATTATGGCAGTTGAAGAAACGGGATTTAATTCTGGATTACAACAGGCCCTTCTCATGACCTTGAACAATTCACAGTGATTGAGGGCGTGGTGGCAGCACAAGGACACCAGCGCTCTATGCAGCATCTGAGTTTATAAGAGGTCTATACTCAAACATCCAAAGCAATTTATAGCAAGAGGTACCCTTGGCATAGAGCATCTCCTGGGAAATGACTGTCTAGCTGAGGTTGATCACCCTTGACTTCACCTAGAGCAGTTTACTCCCTCAGCCAGCAATTAATCCCACTGTCTCCCCACCCCTAAGACTCGGCCGTTAACAGCGTACACCCACTAAAAGCAATAGGCTGCTGCTCAGGCAAATGACAGCTCTTATCTACTGGTAGCGGCACCTGGTTCTGTAGGGGCCGTTTTACACCAGTGTAATGCAGAGCAACATAACAAACCTGTACAAATCCCAGGGATGTGGTGTTTTAGCAATCACAGAACCCACTTCTGCCGTGTATTTGCAAGGACTCCCTGACACATTGCCCAGGAAGGACCACGTCAAGACTCCAGCCTATTCTGTCAGACACCTCCCAGCTGCATTGCCATGGCACGTGAGCACAAGCCAAGTTCCTCAGAACCTTTTCTTTCGGAGAAGGCAGTGTGCTCCTGCTGTTACCCTGTGCCTGGAGGACAGACCGTGACGCTCTGGTAGGATCACCTTATGGTATTTTTGTTTTGCTATGAAAGCGACCCGGGCGGTGGGCCGTGCTTTGACGTGCATTAGGGACATCTACAGACACTTCTCTAACACATGTGAGAACCTTCAGTCCTAGAAGCAGCACACCTTCACGGCAGCTTCTCTCTCCATGGAATCCCTCCCAGAGGCTTTGATGGCTTATTAGTTACCTCCAGCTACCTACTAAATTGCAGTAAATACAGTGAGGTGCGTTTTGGCTCTTTCCAGAAGAGCACAATTCCTAATATTTACTTTACCCGTTCCAGTAGAGGGTGAGTTTTCCCAAGAAGCGCCGGGAGCATTTGTTTCCCAAGCGGACGGCAGCTCACCTGCCATCACACTGATTTTGTCTGGAGAGAGGAATGTCCCTTCATCCCTGTTTTGAAAGCTCCGCACTAAAAGGCAGTCTATGCCTCAGAAACGTCCTCAGCCTAAGCTAACAAACTGAAGTTATAAAGGAAAATTAAGTGTCCGTCACCTCATTTCCTTGTGCGTGGCTATAAGCTCCTCCAGCAGTGTACAGATTGCCCGAGCACTGGTCTGTGATGGTGCCATAGCACTGCTGCTCATTACTGCAACACAAATAACGAGCGACCACGCGCAAGCAAAGCTCCAAGCTTTTCCCTGTAATCCTAGATGCCCGCAGCATTTCCCTCCTTTGCCCAGGAGGTCTCAGCCCAAACTCAGTACCTATTTTATGGGGCGCTCTGCTCTCCTCCCAGCGGAGCGGAGGTCCCCGGGGGTCCCCGCTCCCACCGCCAGCTCTCGCTGCAGCCAAGGCGCCCGCTCCCTCCCCAGTCCCTTTTTGTCGCCTTTACAGAGCTCGTGGGTGCGCTGCTCTCTGCTTGCTCTTCGTTTAGCCTCCGAGTTGTAAAGCGTTATTAAACCTGTCCTTAGCCACTTCAGAGAGGCAGGCAAGGCTGCCACGCTCCGCCAGCAGTTGATTTATTAGTCAGTTCTGCAAGACTTTAATCTACTTGGAGGGTTTTTTTCTTCTTTCTAATTCATAAATGGGTATCTTTATATTTAATCTCTAGTCAAACTACTCCTTACTTGATCTTTAAACTGTTAACACGAGGGTATGTAATTGCATCTCTCCAGGGCCACATCCTCCCGCAGTGAGCATCTGAGCCCAGCGGGCGCTCGAGGGCAGCGCCGGAACGCGTCGTGCTCGCCCACTTTCAGGCTGTATCTCACTGAAATATGTGAAAGTATTAGATGAGAATCATGATTGCTTTCTGGCAGAGATATATATTCGCTCCCAATCAAAACATAAAGGCACCTGACTTCCCTGTTCCCTAAGGTATGATGTGCAGACAAGCGCTAACCGATTGATTTTGTGTGATTTTGGCCTTCATTTATTACAAGCAGTCACACGGTCCAGCATGCAGTCAGCTGCCCCATGTCTCAGGACAAAGCAGGTATCACCACAGCCAGTCTTATACACACTGAGTGCCTTGGGGATTAAAAAAAAAAAAAAAAAAAAAAATTTTGCACAAAAAAAAATTTAACA
>VZSZ01004020.1:183261-237963 GCA_013398815.1 Ibidorhyncha struthersii
GGGCAGGCAGGCAGGGCGGGCAGGCAGGGCTGCCCGCTGCGGGAGCGCTGCTGTGCACCGCCTCTGCCAGCGCCGCTGTGCCTTCTGCAGGAACGGCCTCGCTTTAATTGCGGAGAAACACCCGAACATTCGGCACCTCATTTAGCCTTTTTCTTGATCAGTAAAATACGAAACTTAACAATCAGAAAAAGGCTTTAACCGGGGCTGCAGGGAGAGCTCTGTTTACCTTCGCTCTCAGCTAAAACTGGCATAATTTTGACCTCTTTATCAGCCCACTGCAAAATTGCAGCTTTCCCCCCTTGCATTAATTTGTGCAAAGCTGCCCTGGCTTTCAAGTAATTCTTTTAATTATTAGGTTATGCCAAGAAGTGAAGAACACTTAAATAAGTATTGGTTTAGAACTGAAAATCAAACCAAAGAAAATCAAACCGGTAGCTTTTCAAAGCTCTCTTGTTTTCCTATGAAGCTGACTATAAAAATAGATACAGGGAGAGAGATATCTAAGAAGGGGAAGGATAAGCCAAAAGCGCTCTTTCTCTCACGAGTAAAATATAAATATTTAATCTACACATCTAAACATAATCTATACATATACACGTACAAAGAAAATCTGTGCCTCGTTGCTGGATTTTTTTTTATTAAGTAGGAGTTTGTATCTGATGCTTATTCAACAGCTGTTCAATTATTATGCAATCTGTTAAATATTTGAAAATGCTGTATCAGAAAACACCATCTAGATCTGCTGCGTGCTCAGGGTGCTCGATTCAGCGCCGAGTTATTCTGGTGTACAGATGGATACCGGTAACGGTGCGAGTGGGGTCACTCCGTGTTTACACCACCGCGACTGCGAGGTGTTCCGCGGTGCTGCCAGCCCCGGCTGCGGGCGAGATCGCGGAGATTACACCTGTTATTAAGCACTGCACTGAGCACTGAGTATTTGCAGTATCGTGCCCCTCATATAGTAAAAGCAATGAGTGCAAGATGATTAAGCTATCGCAGATAGCCTATTTATCTAACCTCTCAGATTAAAGAGCAGTACCAGCACCCCTTCAAAGTGACAGACGAGAGCTTGATGCCATTTTGTAGAGCCTGATGGCACCGGCCCTAACAAAGCGAGGCGGGATGGCTGGAAACGGTCTCACCCGTGGAGCCGGAAGGGCTGGCGCTTCGTAGCACACCGCTTTCAATTGCCGTGCGTCGCCGAAGCATCGTCAGAAATTACTCAGAGTGATTATTTTGATGGATGATGTGTTAGCAAGATATACGTGCGGATCAGACGGATGCCAACGGTTTGAGATTAATAAGTAATTGTAAAAAATAGTCCACAGGAGCCGTCGATCCAATTTTAGCACTTGCATTTTGCTGATTAGTGGGTTGGTTTGTATTCAAGTGCTGCTGAGGAGGTGACACCAAAACTGCGCCACCCCCTCTGCCACCCCCTGTGCGGGCGGGTGGTGACAGGCAAAGTCCCCAGCCCGCCCCACGCTTGGGTCCCCCAAACCCCGGCTGCAGGCTCACCTCGCCCCTCCTTGGCCAGAGACGTGGGCCTGGCAGGGATTTCATTTTGCTGTCTACATTTTTGAAAGGAATCCCTTCACCTCCGGGTTCTCACTCTTGTTCTGTTTTTTTTTTTCACTAAGGTTATATTCCCGCTGATACTTGTGGCAATAATTATTCCCCAAGCATGTGTAAAAGTCCCACTCTTGTATCACTGAAGGCGCTGTGAACAGGATCGGGCTCCAGCTAAGCTTTTAAACAAACAGTCCTGCGTGGAGGAATTTATTGGATTTTATTTCTTGTAGTCTCTTTCTAAGCTGTGTTTGCGTAGAGAAGGGGTCAGGGCATCGATTGTTTGTATGATTTGCAAGTAACACAGAAAAAACTATCAAATCGGATTGGAGTCTGGGTGGAAAAAAGTCATTGATTATTTTATACAAATACATAGACAACAAATTCTGTGGATAATTATCCTCCTCTGTGTGATTGGCTTTTCTGAGGCTTATTATGCCTGTCTGGAATTTTATTTTGAAATCACCTTCCCACACTCTGCAAACGAAGTTTTATTTTTAAAAATAAAGGCAAAAGCGGCGTTTCCAGGCGGGGAAAGGCAGTGCCCACAGGCTGGGAGCTGCGTGGCGGTGGGGCACGGGGGTGCTGGAGGGGGAATCCTCAGAAAGGCGGGTGGAGTGGTGTTCTGTCCAGCTCATGCCTGGGCACCGCTCTGGCCGGCGCCCTGCGGGGAGGGGTGGCAGGACGGTCCAGCCCGGCTCTCCTGCCGGGGCTCCGGCGCCGGATGGCACCGGGGCCGGAGAGGGGCTGGAGACCCACCTGCACGCACTGACCTGGGGGTGAGGGGTTTCTCACCATGCAGTGCACGCCACGCAGTGCGCACCGGGCAGCGCACACCGGGCACTGCCGGCTGGTGAGGATGCGGTGCCAGAGCCGAGCCAGCCTGAGCCCCCCCGGGGCCTGGGGGTCACCGTGCGCGAAGCAATGAGAAATTCTCACCGTGGCTGGTGAGGCGATGAAACGTGGCGGGGCAGGAGCAGGCAGAAATTGAACTAAGATCAATTTGTTTCCCCCTCCCTGAAGCAAATAGCTTCAGCGCCGCAGCTCCACAGCACCTGAGACCAGCCGGCAGGCTCAGAAAACGCTAACTGGGGACTCTTCCCACCTCCCTGCCGTTTGCTCCCCCGTTTGGCGTCCCGGCACGCGGAGAGCAGAGCGGGGTTCCCCTGGCCAAGGGGCACCCGGCGGAGCGTGGGGAGCGGGCTCGGACGGAGCGCCGAGTGCTGGTGTGAGTCTGCAGCGGCTCCGCTGAGGCCTTTGGGGGGAGTGGGAGGTGAGGATCTGCCCCGACCCCCGCGGGGCCGGGCATGCTGCCGGCTGCTAAAGGATTCTGCTTTCCGCCTTTTCACTGTTGCAAGTACAGTGCTATTTTTTTTTTGCCTCAGTGGCCAGTCAGGCGCAAACCACAACAGATTTGTTTTGTTTTTCTTGTTTTTAAACCACAATATTGCCTTTGTGGCTTCTCCTGCATTTCCACGTGTATTTCTGTGGCCGTGCACCCATTGCTCAAGCATTTAATGGTTGATAAAGTTATTTCAGGTCATGAGATGCTTTGTGTGTCAGATAACATATTCTAGTAATTTCAGCAGGATATAAGGGTGGCAGTGTAAATTGTTTGGTGGTAAATTAATTCTGAATACATTTGAATAACAATGCTACCTCTTTATCACAGAATAGTCTAATTATTTGATCTTGGCATCCTCTTGAGGTCTTCATACAGGAAATTAAGATCAAACCACAAACCAGAAAAAAATAGACCCTCATTCATCAGAGGGCAGGGGCCCCGCCAAAATAAACAGACCTACTTAGTGCTGGGCTGCTTCCTCAGCGCGGGGACGGTCCCCCCACCGCGTGCACCAGCACATTGACATCCCCCGTGGGCTGAGAGTCGGCAGATTGACGCAGAATTTGAGTGGTGAAGGAGTTGGTGTGCACGGATGGAGGTGGGGGCTGTGCCCGGCAGGACCTGCCTCTGCAGCGGGGGGACACACGCCGTGGCAATGCACGCTCCCTGCTCGTGCTGCATCGTCCCTTTTGGTTTTGTCACCAGCAGGTGCAAACCCACTGCCGGGGGTCCCTCCGAGCTGGGTGGGAGTGTCCATCTGCTGGATCAAACTTAATTTCTCTGTCTCCGGATGTTTTTATCGATGAAACTAAATGGAGGTTGGTATTATGGAAAGATTTCAGTAGAGCCTTCACGATGCTGTCACACACAGAACAGTAACAGTAATTCAGTGTACAGCGAAGTTGGGTCTCCCATCCCAGTAAATGAAGTGCTCCTTTGGTGCAGATCAGCAGCTTCACTAAATCAGCACTCCCAAATGAAGCCCGCCTTTCCCCTCCCTGGCGCGGGGCGGTGCGGTGCCCGCGGTCGGTGGGGCTGGCGGTGCAGCTCAGCTGAGGGCACTGCGCCTCGCCGCCTCCCACCCCGCCTGGGTGCCTCTGCCCACCGCCCCCCTCCGGCTCCCCAGCGCTGATTTCTTGTATCAGCTATCGTCGCTCATTTCCAAGCATTTGCACGGAGTAGCTCTGCCAGAATAGGCACGATGCTGGAGCCTCTCACGGAGACGCGCTATCAAATAAAACCCGACACCGCGCAGTCTGTTCGTAGCAAGCATTAAGCCTCATAATCCAGTGTATTGCGTTCCTCCACCAGTTACGCTGTGCAATCTCCTTTCCCTCATTTTGGCTGGAGGTTTAACGTGACGCCGTCTAGAATCCTTTCCCCGTTGCGTGCTCAGGATGCGGACTGGGGGAAGGCTCTGGGGAAGGCAGATAACGAGTTGAAAGCACCAGAACTCAGTGGGTGAGGGGGGAGAGGGGCAAATGTTGGAGAGGAGCTGAGGGCTGAACGCGAGGATAAAAAACTGCTGTGGCAGTGCTGCCAAAGGGAATGGATGGGAAGTGAGGAGCGCCGCTTGTGTGAAAGCCGGGAGAACTGAAGCTGCTGTGACTGCAGGTGTTGCTGTTTGCCGCGTCTGCACGGAGGACCCCGACGCGCCACCGGCGAATACTGTGCACTCTGTGCCCCTCGGAGACCCCAGCTTGGTTTTTCAGGCGGGGATTGTCTCGGTTTGGGTTGATGCAGAGGGGATTCGGATGTGATGGGGCTTCACACATTACCGCTGTTCGTTAACAGTAAAAACAGCGAGAATGTGCGGGTAGTTCTCTCCTAATAAAGCCTAAAATAGATGCAAGTCCTTTCCACAAGCAAGAGCTCTTAAAGCAGATGGAAGGCTCGGCTCATGGCTTTGTCTTTGCCGCAGCACCAGCTTTTCTTTGTGGCTGCCTCCGTTAACCCCTTTGCTCTCACCTCCTGCCCCCCCCGGCTGTGCTGCCCCACAGGGAACCTTCCTCTGGCGTTACAGCTGCATTCCTCAGGTTCACGCTGTGCCGCGCGCGCCATGTCGGGTGTTACCTGAGCGTTCAGGAGCATCAGCCCTTGCGCTTTAAATCGGCAGCAAGACGTCGTGCATGAATAGACAAACACGGGTGCGACCGCGCCGTTGTTCTGGGAGGGAGGATTCTCCGGCAAACGCCGTTGGGTTGCAAACCCCGCTCCGGGGAGCCGTGGGGTGCCCGTGCGTCTGGGGCGCTCCCCAGTGCTGCTCTGACCTTCCCCCTACACACACCAAACCGTTCAGCCTCTGCAGCAGTGTAAATAAGGAGAGGAAAGCAAACACTGGCCGTTGGTGACAAAAGGCCACCTTGCTGTACCTGAATTATTTAGTATTTTAGCCAGGGACCTGGTCAGACTTTGGTTTTTGTTGCCGTGCCCCAGCCAACGACCGGCACCCCTCTGCGTGGGGTCAAGTGCCTGGAATAAAAATCAGAATTGTGAAGCAGTAGGCGAGTGACCAGCACATTCGGTATTACCTCCCTGGGCTGGGGACGTTCAGGAAAGCATCTCAAAATCAGCAGGAAGGACTGAGCTTCAGACTTGGCCTGTGAGGGTACGGCCCGGAGGGACCCCGGCCAGGCGCACCCCTCTGTCGCCCGAGGCCTGGGGCTGCAGAACGCGGGCAGCGGCACGGCCACCGCCGCACCGTGTCCGAGAGCAGTGCCGTGCTGTGTGGCATTACTGCAGGGCACCCCCCCTGCCCGCCTCAATATTATTTGTTGCACGGTTTTGGGGGGGCAGCAAACCCCTCAATGCTTTCGGGTTTTAAGTAGCAGGCTGGGCTGTGCTAACCCACCCAGGACAGCTTTTCTCTGCCGTGTCTGATGCAGAAGACCCACCAGTTACTTCACTTAATGAGGCTGGTTTCCGTCACTATGCGCTGCTGGTGAATGCCCTGCTGGCATGGCGCCCGTCCTGCTGGGGACGCCGGGAGGGAGGACGGCGGAGGGCTCTGGGGAGCAGCACGCTGTGCAGCCTCCGGCGCCACCACGGGAAGGAGGGGTCCCGTGGCGAGCTCGGAGTTTAACGGGATGAGATGAAGAGGATGCTGCGGGAGTGGTGGAATAAATCTGCCACAGTGCTTAACAGTGCAGAGGGAAAAGAGGGTGTAAAAGGAAATCCAAGCTTTCTGGCTTCTTGGTTAGAGGTCCCCTAAAGGGGGAGACTGCCCAGTCTGGCATGAGGAGGAGAGACCGCACAGTCACTGCTCCCCTGAAAAGTCGCTCTGGTGAGGCACAGGGTGCTGCACGATGGTGATAAACCATCAAGATCTGGGCACGGGAGATTTAGGGAACAGAGCTCTGGTTTTCAGCTGTACTTTGCTCCCGCCTGTGCCCTTTGGATTTGCAGGCAAAGGCTCTCCCAGGCAGCCCGAAAGATGCTGTAACACATTTTGTCAGCTGCCTGGGCAAGAGCACGGCTTTGCTATGAGATGGCTCACTGGGGTATCGCACAACAGGAGCAAATGGAGCCCTCCCTCCCTGCCAGCCTCCCCTGGCGAGCCCCCAGTTCAGGTACTGGGAAAGTGCTCCTCCACCTCTCACCGGACACCAGCGCTGCTGGGGAAGGTCTGGCGAGGCGCCCGTTGGTGCCCGGCTCAGCCCTCAACCCTGCCGGGACCTGATGCACCTACAAAAGGTTCACCCACCTGGAGACAAAGCCCCCAGGCGGCATTTTTGTCCCTGAAGCACAGCCTGGCCTTGTGAGTACTCTAAAATAAAGAGTATTTGCACCGTGGATTGGAGTTTAGTCCGTCACTGAGTCAGAAAACCATCCCTGTTCAGGAAAGTTTTTAAGCAGACAAATAAACCAGCTAGTATCGAAGGAATGAAACACAGAATCACAGGCTTGTTCAGGTGAATTCTGGAATTTGGGCCTTGCCCTTTGCCCATCCCTCTGGAAACCGGGCACCCAGGGATCCCCCGAGGGGTACCCAGAGCCCGGGGACCATAGCACTAAGCGCGTTACAAAGGCTGTTGAGACTGATTGATTTAAATTAGCCTTCCATCCTTGACATCTGCAAACAGCAGCCTCAGAAGCATTCATTAGTGCCACTGCAGCAGTTCGGGTTATAACGGTGGTTCGTATGTCCAATAAGGAATGGGAAGAGACCATTGACTGCTCTCACATAGGCCACTGGATACTCATTAGCTGGTAATGACATTTGATTGCTACAGCATGTCCTTTGTTCAAATTGGGGACTTAGAGGTGAACAGACCAGCTCTTTGAGCTCACTAGTACCCAGGTGAATAGGAACATAAGCCGTTCTTAAAATAACAGAGCTGGTACTGCAAAATCCAAATTTGATTAAAGATGTGGAAGTGTACGGTGAGAGAACCGGCGTTCGCTGTGGGCGGCTTTCCCCCACTTTAATGAATAGATGGCTGTCATCTCTTCCTTATCTCCCAGGATGAAACAGTAAATAAAATCTGGTATAACCCACAAATTTAGCTGAGTTACGGCTGTCTATTGGGACTGAAGTGTGAGACTTGTTGGTTAGTTTTGCAGTGAATTCAAAGCTCTCCGAAGGAAGTCACAGCAGTGATTTTAAATTCTGCCCCCTGCGAGACACGGTGCCTGCCTGGTACCCGGCCCCGGCCGGAGCGGCGTGTTAGAAACAGGGCTGATTTTGTTATGAGTGGAGCAAATGGCCACGGCACATGGTTAGCAGAGGATCTGAGAACAGATTTCTGCGTGCAGGAGAGCCCCAGGCTTTGCTCTGGGAGCTGCGCACCCCAGCCCCGTCCCCCAGCTTTGCTCCCTGGGCACGCGGCCGCTCTGCCGCACGGGCGCTGCCTGCGCCGCGCTCGGCCAGGACGGTGCTGCTCTGCCAGCAAGTTGGCCTTTAAGTCATCAGTGAAGAATAATGTGCGTGTCTGTATCGCTACGGTGTCTGGGAGTTTGAAAAAAAGGTGGCTGTTTTCATTGCCGTATCAATAAAGGTTTTTTTTAAAGCGACCAGGTGCTGCGCGGTCTGAACCGCGCTGATTCATGCCTCACCGGAGGGGAATTGTTAATCTTCATATTCTGCACAAGGGTGGCTGGTATATATTTCCTAGTAAATATTAGAGCAGATCAAGACCGTTTCCTAACTGTTTCTATAACCATTTATGTTTTTATATACATGGAAAGAGTTGGGGCAGCAGCACTGCTGCTGCTTGGGCGACACCTGACCGCAGCACGGGCAGCGAGCGGGGCTGGATCCTCCGTGCAGGAGAATGAAAGACAAACTATCCTTGACGAGCGCAGAATCAGCTACTCTCTCATTGCCTCCCTCGCCTTCTACTTTACGGAGCAGGCAGCCGAGTTTCCTGGGCAGGACGGCAGCTTCCCGAGAACCCATGTCTTAGCCTTCGGGGGCAGCGTCAGACCCGTAGGACACTCTGCAAAGAACATCGCGCAGCAGTTCTCAGTCGCTGCCAACACATGACTTGGAGCAGTTGTTCTGTTTTCCGTGTTGAGAGTCACAGGAACATTATGGCACCGTGATGTGACCTGGAGATTTTTAGAAATAACTCAGCCTGGCAATATCATAGTCATAACTTGTAGGAATATTTGTATTCTTTCCTCCGGATTCCTGTTACAGGAAGTTTATCACAGACCATTTCAAATGCTTTTCCCCAGAGAAAGCGTCCAGCCATTAGATATTTCCGTTCTAAAACATGTCTGTTAGCTTAGCATTTGCTGTTATTTATTAACACCGCTATAAGGCATTTCAATGACATGCTTTGCCTGAGTCTTTTAAAAGCCTCTCACCACCTGGTTCCTGCTCCTCTCCTTCGGAAGCAGAAGTAAGTCTGCCATCGAGGAAGAAACAAGAGACAAACTGCCAAAACCAGGCCCAGAAAACCTGCTGGCCAGATCTCCAGAGGGCCACGGAGGTGGATGGTTTCTCCGAGTCCGAGATACTCCATTTTCCATTTCGGTTTTCCTTTGTTCTCCCTTTTTGCTGCGATTCCGGTGGCGTCCCCGCTCCTTTGCTCCGTTCTCTCCCCGAGCGCCAGCGCGGGTGCCCGCGGGAGGCTGGTGGGGCGCGGGAGGCTCCTGCCCCCGTGCGCCCGGGCTGCGGGGCGCTCCCCGAGCCCCGGCCCGGCTCCCGGCAGGCTGCAGCCACACGTCACTCACAGCCCCCGTGCAGCCTCAGCTTTGGGCCCCTCACGACAAGAAAGACATTGAGGCTCTGGAGCGTGTCCAGAGACGGGCAACGGAGCTGTGAGGGGTCTGGAGCACACGTCTGATGAGGAGCGGCTGAGGGAGCTGGGGGTGTTCAGCCCGGAGGAGAGGAGGCTGAGGGGAGACCTTCTCGCTCTCTGCACCTCCCTGAAAGGAGGGGGTAGCGAGGGGGGGTCGGTCTCTTCTCACTCATAACAAGGGTTATCCAGCATTGGAATAGGCTGCCCAGGGAGGTGGTGGATTCGCCATCCCTGGAGGTGGTTAAAGAAAGGGCAGACGTGGTACTTGGGGATATGGTTTAGAAGTGGTTTTGTCAGGTTGGGTTACTGGTTGGACTCGATGATCTTAAAGGCCCCTTCCAACCTCAACAATTCTATGATTCTAAGTGACAGGACAAGAGGAAACAGCCTCAAGCCACACCAGGGGAGGTTTAAATTGGATATTAGAAGAAACTTCTTCCCGGGAAGGGTTGTCACGCACTGGACCAGGCTGCTCAGGGCAGTGCTGGAGTCGCCATCCCTGGGGGTGTTTAACAGACGGGCAGACGTGGTGCTGAGGGACGTGGGTTAGCGGTGGTTTGGGCAGTGTGAAGTTGATGGCTGAACTTGGTCTCTCCAACCTAGACAATTCTATGATTCTACCTGCTGCAGCATTTTGGGGCACTTTCTTCCTCTCCGGTGATCTTCCGTGTTCCCCCTGCGCGCCCCCCTGCGCGCTGGCAGCACCCGCTCCCGCAGGAGCAGCCGGGGCGGCCGAGCAGCCACGCCGGGAAGGTTCACTCCCTGGAGAGCTTTGGGAGGGAAACCCGCTCACTTAACACCGCAGAAGTGCCAGCTCTTGGTCTCTTGTTGGATGTGCAGCAAAAGGTACATCATGGTTAACCTTAAAAGTATACGCTTTTTCTTTGCCTGTGTGAGACAGATTTATAATATTTTCTCTTTCTTTTTTTAAGACTGGATTCTCAGTGCAAACAGTGATTCATTGAATAATCAATTTCCTTATCTATGTAATACATTAAAGTGATCCATCAATGCCAGATAATCAATCCAGCTTGTGATTTTAAGTGTGTAAGAGTGTATGTATGTGTACTTGTATATATATTTTCCTCCTGTATTGTTGTCAGGGCAAATAACGTCTCCCTTTCTGTGCTCCTTTTTTCAGTGACTTTTGTTTATGGTGTGTAAAAGCAAATCACGACATTATATTACACCTTGTAAGTTTTACGGTACTTGAGAGGTTTATGCGGTATGAATGTAAAGGGCAATGCAATAATGCAAAGGGCAGTGAGACATTTTTAAGCACAGAAGGATACACAGGGAGCTGCAGAGATAAATCTGGGTGGATAATCATCCCACGGTGTCTCTCCTATTTATGAGAGAAAGAGACATTCACTGCAAATCATGCTTCAGGTCACTTTTGCCCTGGTCTCTGGCTCTGCTTTGCATTACAGGCTGCTTAAATTGTTCTTAATCTGCTTTGGGATCTCTGCGCTGGTGCGCTGCCTGCGCTCTGCTGCCCCGTGCCCCGCGCCCCGCAGAGGGGGCTCAGCCCGCGGCAGGGACGATGTCATTCCCCATCACTGGCGTGGTACGTCGGTCTTGGGCAGTCCAAGGACTTGAGTGAGCAGAAGACCGTTGGGCTGTCCTCTGTGAGTTAGGAAAGGGTTGGTGCACAGAATTGACCGTGGCAGGAAGCAAGAGGAATCAAAATTACCAAGCCTGAAGCTTATGGGTAGTTTAGGGAGGAAGAGCAGCCTGGGTTCAGCCTCCCCGCGGACGGGGTGTTTGCTGCCGGGGGCTGCTCGGTTTGGGTGGGCAAAGTGAGAACTCCTCTGAGAACAGCCCTGGGGAGTTCAATAAAGCCACTGTCCATACCAAGAGAGAAACTTCACGGCATCTTGCTGTTGTTAGATTTCTTAAGCAGTCAAGGCAATGAATCCTTCTCAAATGTGAATATTCGGGATTCAGCATTTGTAATTAGCAGCAGAATTGGAGACAAAATGTCATTACTTTTTGAGGTCAAGATAAGTTTTATACTTAGGTCACCGTTCCATGTGCTTCATTCAAAATCCAATTTGTTTTGTGGGCTTACGATGGCAGAAACACTGATTATTACGCTATCTCCACATGTTCAGTACTTTCTGTTGTGGGAAAAGATTTTGCCTTAATTACTTTCGGTTTTAACTGTCTGGCACAGAGACAGCATTTTCCTGATCTGAACCATCTCATCAGAGGTTGGAGAGTGGAAATCCGGAGATGTGGCAAAGCCCCGTGGAGTTCCCGAGGTGCCGAAGGGTGGCAGCTGGTTCCCCAGCGGCGGCAATGGCGCCTTTCCCGAAGGCGCTTCTGAAGCCGGCGCTCAGCACCTCAAACCGCAGTTTGCAAACCCGGGGGCAGGCGTGCACCTGCGGTGCGAGGAGGGTAGAGGAGGAGCCACAGGAAAACCCCCCGAATCCTCATCCCTCTCCTCTGGACCCCGGTCCTGCAGAGCTCGCGGCAGAGACCCGCACCTTCTGCAGCTCGGGATGCCATCGCTCTGCCTTTTTTTTCTTTTTTTTTTGCAGCAATGCTATTACCATCTTAAGCTGAAACAGGAACCTGTAAAAAGGAGGTTCTTGGTTTAAATTTCTGGTCTATAAAATCTTAAAGATCTCTTCTTCCTTTATAGGGAAAGAAAACCATTTTCTTCCTCACTTTATGCACTTTTCTTCTTACAAATTTTTATTTCTGCAAAATCAGTTTTTGTTGTCTTTACTTAGAAGAAATTCAAAATGAGTCCTTGGATGTTTAGCTTCAGGGTGATAGCCAGGCTTGGCTCATAATATTTGAATGGAAACAGGATCTTTAGTTTCTTTTGCTATTCATCTACGTGATGGGGAAAGGGTTTTTCAGAAAGTGTGGTGCAAGATGTCAGAGGAAGCTGATAACATTTTTTTAACTGTAGAGCTTGTCTTTGCACAGATGAGCAACTTCACTTACGATTAAAGTTATAAATAAAAGTGTCGAATATAAACAATCCTCTGTTCTTCTAGCAGCTACCTTCAGTCCTTGCGGTGTGTTTCAATAGACAAGACTGACTTTGTACATGTGCCCATCTATTTATAAACTGATCAGTGAAAAGATAGTTATATCCACATTTACTTAATTTTCTTATACATTAATGCAGTGGTGGTTATTTGAGGAAAAACGTGAAATATTTTCTGGTCTGCAGTGTAACTTTATACGTTAAGTGTGGCGATTTCCGTTGCTGGATCCATTTCCTCCAATTAGAGGGAGAGCGATGGCACACTAACGTCTGAAACGCAGCCTCATTTGCGTCTCCTTGTCTTTACATTATGAATTCGCATTTAGTTTTAGTACTTTTTGGAGGCAATTCTAACCTCATTAACTTCCACGCTCTCTTACTCCAAGGACCCCCCACATACACTTTGAGAGAAGCAACAACTCAACCCCACAGCGGAGCCACAGCAAACCCCGCGGTCCTTGGTCAGGATTTACCCCGTGGTCCTTTGTCAGGATTTACCCCGGCAGATGGACCTGCCCCGTAGTCTTGCCGAAACGCCTGCGTGCCCTTGCCTTGCGGCTCCTCCCGCGCTACCTGCATTCTGCATGCTGAGCGCCGCTCTCCACCCTCTGGCCTCAAAAGCGGAGGGAAGAAATTAATACAGTTTAAATCCTGAACAAGCTGTACTTTCTCCTATTTTAAGAAAAAGCTGCATTCACAGGCTTCCTCAGCAGCTGGTTGGGATTTTTGCTTATTGCCAGTGCTTGGAAACAGAACGCTCAGAACGTTCCCTTGTTTCCTAAAGATGCTGAAAGGTGCCACCAGCCCCGGTGCCAGCGCTGAGCGCGCCGTGCCGCCTGTGCCGAAACACACCCGCCCCCACTCAGACGAGCCTACCGCGGAGTCTGCCCCCAGCGTGGTGACCGTCTGTATTCGGTACTGGCCCAGGAGCCTGAGCTACGCTTTTTGACGGCACTGTTAAGGTCACTCTATATGGTTACATGACTCTCTGTGCTTTGTGAGTGTTTGTGGGGAAACCTATTTCCTATGAATTATGAAAGTTTATGCCAACAGGACTGTAATTCGTAAATTGTTGTGACAGCAGCATTTTGAAAGAAAACACAGAGAAACCAGGGTAATAAAACTTGCCATTAAGGGAGTGGACTTGTGAGTCCTGGAAAGAATTCTTGTCCAAGGATTATTTATGATCATTACACACCAAAATGTGGTTTTGCATTTTTATTGCTAGCAAATTACTTGTAAACCCACTAGGGAGCTAATGATTTCTCCTTTGCGGCCGTGCTACTTCATTTTGGTTTTCTATATATACATTTTTGCGACCAGTTAAGCCATCACTTTTGATTTATAATAACAATAATTATTTCTAAATAGCCTGGGTGTTAAAGGGTTAACCATCCTTTGATTTCAGCTGACAAAACCTACGTGACAGTGATGGATTTCCAAGGGAGAATGGCTGCTGGTGCCTGGGCAGGTTTTTCTCTGGATTGCTTTCATGGTGCTAACTACCTCTAATGGGGAGCATGGGTTATTTACGTTCTTCGGCAGCTTCTCATTAATTTTACAGTGCACTTGGTTGAAGATTGCTGATTTCTTGGCTTCTTCATTAGTGTTACCTGTTCAACAAGACACAGTAATGGAAGTGACTTCAGAAGGGAGCGCTGAAGTCAGATTCCTTTAGAGGAGGAGAGAAGGAGTATGAAGCTCTGGGCAGCTCCGATGAGAAAGGTGCATGGCCAAGATTTTAGGGGCTCTTCAGTCTCCGCAGTGGGGCCGGCCGGCACAGGTCTGGGGGGACCGGGTGCCCCGAGCAGCGAGCAGTCAGCTCTACGCCTCCTGCCTGCTCCGGTGGCCCAGGGCCAGTTGGTTACTGGTGCTAAAGGGTCCCGGCTGCGCCCCTGGCAGCAGCGCTGCTGCGCTGGCCGTGACACATGGTGGCTCTTCCAGCCAGCACCAGCCCAGGGTGGTGGGCACGGAGCCTCTGCTGCTCCCGCTCCCCACCGCCACGGCTGAGCTCTGCGCCCCTCTTTATGTCCTCGCCTCCATACACCGAGGCGCTCGCCCTGTGCCGCGGGTGCCGGTGTGCAGAGCAGCAGCAGTTCACCCGACGACTCCTCGGGATGCGCTGATCGGTCATTGTAAGAACCCCACGGCTGCAGAGAGCAGCAGAAAACTCAAGATCAACCTTAATACGAAGGTTAAGTGAGTCCTAAATTATTCCGTGCCATGGTTACGGCGTGGCTACACCTAGTGTTTCTGATGTGCCATCTCAGAAAGACCCTCCTGGTGCAGCATCGGTGAGAGCTGCCTGCTAGGATCAAAGCTTGGTGGCGGACCATCTGCTGTTGTCCCTCCTGGAGCCCTTTACCCAGATCTGGAATTCCCTGGACGCAAGTGGCAAATGGATGGAAATGTTCATTAGATTTTTGGGGATAGTGGGACATTTGTATATTCATTACCAATGTCAGTGACAAAACCAGCATACGACTAATTGTATTTTTCATCGTAATACAGCAATTTGTTAGAGCCGCATTTCCTTTACAGACTTTCAAAGCCTTATTTTTAGAAAAGTATTTTTTGATCTTTCGTTAGCTGCTGTTCTGCTCTGGTACAGACTCCCTGCGTGGCTTTGAACAAATGACTTTGCTCTTCTGTGCCTTAATTCTGTACTTGTAAAACAGGGCTAAGCGCGCTCCCCGCTCCTCTGGGCTGTTGTAATGGGGAGGGTTATAAAGACTGTGACGTGCAGATGTAAATAGCTGAGATTGCTGCACCAAGGCAGGGTCTTTGAGGCACAGCAAATAGATAGGAGCAGGCACAACCCTATTAAAGTAGTGAAATACTGAGATTACGGCCCGGGACTGAAGTCATTATGACAAAAACAAGTATCCTAAATATGCCTAACTGCTTATTTAATGTAGATTTAAGAAGTTATTTATTGAAATTTAACAACTGTTTACTCAATATGGGACTGTAAAGCTTTAAAAACATACTCTTAATAACCCCTTGGTATTTAACTAATGTACAATAGTGTGTGCTATTACATCCCAATTAAATCCCTATTTGAGACACTTAATTAAAAAGGAGGCTATAATAAGCTCCCTATCATTCGGCTCCCCAGCCAGATCCATACCATCAAGGATTCTGCGCGTTAGTCGGTGCCAAACGCGGCTGTTGCGCAGGGCTGTGCTTCGCTGGGGTGCGCTGGGGTGTCCTTCGGGGCTGGGAGGCGGCAGGGATGGGGGCTGCTGCCTGGCGAGAGGGTGACCGCGCGCTGCCCTCAGGGCCCATGGCAGCTCCTACCCCGCGCGGGACGGCTTCGCTCCTGGCGTGCTGCGGGAGAGAGGTCGGGCCATGGACTCCTTACGCTTCTGGATGGCAGAGCTCTGCAAGGACAGGAATACTCCCGGCGGTCCACCAAGGTCAAGGATGCTCTTGGGGGCAGCCGCCCCTAACAGCAGCTTTGGCTTTATCGCAGCTGTGGGAAACAGCGCCAGGCCACTGCCCTGCGGGACATACCACCGGCTTTGCAGCCCCCTTTGGCCAGAAGTCCTGGTGTGACGGAACAATCTTGGATGGTGCGCCCAAGGCCAAAATACTGCGTGATGTTTATGGGAACCTTGGAAATCCTGCGCTGCTGCTACCTCCCTGCTGGGTGCCTGAGCCGCACTCTGCCCGGGTCTCTTCTGCACTCGGGAATCACCAACCGGGCACACAGTGACGTGTCTGTGGCCTTGTCCCGTCCTGTGCCCCACGTTCAGGGCAGGCTGCGTTAGAAAGAGCCCTCAGGACATTCATCTGGAGAGAGCTGCTTGCCATGCAGCCAAGCGACTTCTCCCTGCCTCTCTTTACAAAAAATAGATAATCCAAGCCCCCTTTAATTCAAGCGTGTTTGAAATAGGAAGTGACAATAGCTTTGTGCTAGCTCCACAGCATGATGTGATGTTAATTTGTATAAGTGATTTTTTTGTTTTTAATTATCAGCCTGAGATTCAAAACTGAAGAATGTGGGGACCCCATGAGGCATGTTTGGCTGTGTCAAGGATGGAGTTTGTTCACTCAAGTGCTTAAATATATCTCTTAATTGTGTGGCTCATACTACAGTACAGCGCAAAAAAGGAAAAAGGCAGGATAAGAGATTGTCATCCAGGAGCCTCAGGTCAGACCCCCTCTCTGACGGAGACCCCGGGTAGCCTCCGGCAAAATACATAAGGAAAACACAGTTCCCACTTTGCATATGGTGGGCAGGACTTGCGAGAGAGTCAATGCCACTGAATCCCATGGAAAGTGTGGGAAGACTTTCCGTGGGCGTTGGGTCCCCCCCGATGGTCTCTGTTTCTCCTCGCGCCTGTCCCCCCCCCCTTGCAGCACCCGAGGTGGGGGCGGGCTGTGCCACCTGCGCGCGGCGGAGCCCCCTGGGCAGCACTGGTAGCAACGAGAGACACGGGAGGAAAAAAGACATTTTCCCCCGTATTTTTGTGTAAAGAGCTGCCCTTTGGTGTGTAACTACCCCCTCCATCCCACGGCCAACCCAAGCGCCGCAGAGACCGGGGGCTCGCAGGTGTACATAGCACGTGTGCTGCATCGGGGGGTCCCACCCTGTCCTGCCCCCCTGACGGCCACGGCGCAGTTGTGCTGGAGGAAGAGAGAACGGGACAAACGGGTTTCTCAAGCAGCACCGAGACACCTCTGCTCTCCGGGTCACCGTCGGGGCCCTCGCAGCATCACTTGGAGCAGCGGCTCAGGGCTAGCGAACCCCAGAGCGAAAAAATGGATTTACAACCGTGGTGTCATTCCTCCTAGAGAGAATTGATGCCCTTGTTTCCTTTTGTAGGCAGATAAAATAAGTACAGAGAGATCTGTGATGTGGCAGCTCTTTGGATTTTGCAGGGGATTTCGAGGCAAGCCGTGGTTTATGAGCAGCCCATTAACACAGAGCATACTGTGTCTCATAAAAAAGTCCCATTTTCCCCATTTCAGCTCCACGGTTGTATTTCATCTGCAGTCTAAATCTAATGAGAGGCTCAGCGGAGGGTTCGGCAGGGCACCGTCCCTGTCCTGGGAGTGCCGACAGAGGCAGCGCACCGGGGAAACCCAGAACAACCCGTCCTTCGCTCCCAGGGCAGCGCCGCTCCGCCGGCGGGAGCAGCCTGTGCTGGGGGGACCCCGGCTGGGAGAGAAAAGACGCTTCAAAGGGAAAGGGAAATGGGAACGTCCACTCCAATGTTTTTTGTTGTTCCAACTCCTTTAAAATAATGTTTTGATTTCGTGTATTGCTAATTACATACACTAGTGTTGGGCGGTATTTAACGCCAGCCAGTGATGGATGCTCTATAATCTTATATGAGAGAGCACATTTGTTTTCTAAGGCTAACTGCACACAATCTGTTATTGTAGAACGCTGAATACTTTGACGGTTGGTGCCTTTCAGTGTTGAGCGTAAAAGCCAGGCCTCCCCAACAATAATCTTCATTAATCAGGCTTCCCTAGTCTGCAAGCGTCGGAGACCACGATGTCTTCTTTGTACGTCAAAGCTTGCCAGGATTTCACTCTGAAAAACCTCCCACCGATCTTCCATTCTTTCATTTTTCTTTATTTGGTTTAAATGGGAAAGTATCCTCCCAGTACAGCTACCGTCATTTTAGTCGTGTCTCCGCACATTTCTTTTAAACTAATAGACAGCTTAAATGGGGGGAGGGAAAAGCAGCTGCAACTTGCTGGGAGCAGAGCAAACCTCACTTGAAGAGGATTCAGCTTCTTTTGTTTTTCACAAGAGCTGTTGAGTGTTCAGAGCTTTAAAAAATACGGCCACTTATTCAGACTTCTGAAACATAGATTTAGGGGAGAGGTGTTCTGAAGGCTTTCAAGAGATTTAGAAGCACAAGTGAAGGTCACAGAGCACTGTGCGAGCTGGCGTGCTCTGCAGCACCTTCACAAACTCCTGCAGGAGCCAAAATTTTGGTGCTTCAGCTCAAGTTGTGACAGCTGTCTGGAGTCCCTAGCCATGGGACTGCCCCTCTACTTGTGATTCTTCCCTCTACTCTACTCTGGTGAGACCCCACCTGGAGGACAGCATCCAGTTCTGGAGCTGCCAACATAGGAAAGAGATGGACCTGTTGGAGCGAGTCCAGAGGAGGCCATGAAGATGCTGCGAGGGCTGGGGCCCCACTGCTGGGAGGACAGGCTGGGAGAGTTGGGGGTGTTCAGCCTGGAGAAGAGAAGGCTCCGGGGAGACCTGAGAGCAGCCTTCCAGTATCTGAAGGGTACCTACAGGAGAGATGGGGAGGGCCTGGAGTGATAGGACGAGGGGGAATGGCTTCAAACTGGAAGAGGGGAGATTTAGATGAGATATCAGGAAGAAATTCTGTACTGTGCGGGTGGTGAGCCCCTGGCGCAGACTGCCCCGAGAAGCTGTGGCTGCCCCATCCCTGGAGGTGTTCAAGGCCAGGTTGGACGGGGCTGGGAGCACCCTGGGCTGGGGGGGGGGGTCCCTGCCCGGGGCAGGGGGGGGACTGGGTGGTCTTCAAGGTCCCTTCCAACCTAAACCATTCTATGATTCTATGTTTTTAGATAGATCCCAAACTCCCTAAGTCCTCTGAGCAGATGAAAATTACCAGATGCAGCATCACTCAAAAATGAGCCTAAATATGCCTAAATATGTTGGAGCTCTCAGAGTCAGTTCCCGAGTGGAATCGCCCCTCTGGCAGGGAGGGCAGCGGTCTGAGCGAGCGTTGACCGGCTGCTGGGAGAGAACTGGCCGCGGGGAACTGCATGCCTGGGCAGGATGCTTTAGCGGCTGGGCTGAGAGATGGGCTTCGAGGAGGGCCGGACTGTGTCCCCAGGGTCACCGCCTCTGTCAGGGCGGTTCATCCTCGTTTCTTGGGCAACTTCAGCAGGGCCGGGTGGCCAGCAGGCGGGCTTGGCGAGCGGGTACAGAGCGAAGCCGTGGCTGCGCAGGTTGAAGCCGTGGCTGCGCAGGTCGGTGGCCAGTTTCGCAGGGGCAGGAGAGGCCAACGTTTCCTGGGGCTCCTTGCCACAGTGATTTAAAGCAATTTGGAAAGAATCAAAACAAACAAGAAAAGCCACCCAAACTCAGACTGCAGCGGAACACTCTGGTCTTGAGCGGTGTGTAACCGTGACCTTGTTCAAGCTGGGTTTTCTCCTGGAAGTCGGTGTCGGAGCTCCCCGTCTGTCCTCGAGGGGCAGTTTCGCAGTGGAGACAGGACTCTTCCGAGGTGCTCACCCAAATAAAACTAGTGATTAGACTGTGTCTGAGCAACTCCGAAAGCTGCTAGTAACAACCATCTCAGGCCATTACAATCAACACAGTTTTAGCTTTAATTGCTAAATATTGCTGTAGAAAGAGCAGTTGTCTTCCTGCTCTGAGCTGCACAGTTGCTCTCCCAGGTTTCAAGATGCAGTGAAAGTTTTGGGGTTGTTTTTTTTGCACTGTATGTTTCAAACGCTTCATTGTCAAACTGGTTAAAAGCCCTTATTTATAAAATGTGTGCGTCTCTTTCAGCTTAACTGAAAAGGCATTAAAATAACTGCAGCTGTGGAAAGAATAATTACAGCGAGATTTTGTCAAGGACTCTCTTGTCTGATGTTGCCATCTGTGACATGGTGAATGCAAAGATCATTTTAAACATAGGCAGTTAATGTAGAGAATAATTTCAGAGCTTTAGATATTTATGGTAAATTATTTAACTTTATTGTTTGGTTTTATGGCCTCATTATTCCATGTAGTAAGGATCTCTGCATTTTGTGTTGTTCTGCACTTTGATTTTCACTTTGTGACAGAAAAGTACACTGCAGTAAAAGTAACACTTCACACGTTTCAGAAATGTTTCAAGGAGACATCGTATTAATCAGATTATTTTCATGCTCTTCAATATCATCCTTGATGCCTTTTAAAAAAAATCTTTAGAGAAAGATCTTGTTATTGACCAGGTGGTAATAGTCAGTCCTTCAAGCATGGGCAGCGCCAGGGGCTTGTAAACACCACATTTTCGCATTAATTTTCTCCTGCCTCTTAGAATATTGTTTTTGAGACTCCCACTAAGAGGACATTGCTGCATTATTTCCTTCAACAACCCCCTAACTGCCAAATTAAGAACGGGCTGTCGCACTGGAGATGAGTAATTGGCTGCCCGAGACGCAGAAAAAGGGGACTTTGCTTCGCCGGTGCTCACTGCTCTGCAAACGGGGCTTACGCTGGAGCGAAGTCGACCGGGCTTGTTAATCAAATCCGGGCAGGAGCGGGCGGTGGGACCGGCTCCCGCGCAGGGCGCCGGGCACTGCCGCGCTCCCGGGGCTCCTCCGGCTCCTGCTGCCGCTGCGTGTGCGCCTGCCGTCGCCCACCCGTCCTGCCCGGGTGTGGAGACGGCGCAGCAGACGCTGTGCGAGCTGTTCCCTCCTGACAGCTCCAGGTTGCGATTTCTTCACTCGGCTCTGAAGGAGGTTTGAGCAACTTTCTCGATGGAGGTTGTCTCCAGGAGGAAAGAGAGGTGGGGGACAGGGTTGCCCCAGTACGGCGCTTGTGTCCTTGCAGCCCGCTGCATCTGTTCCTCCCTACAGCTCCTTGCTATAAAACACCCAAACAGCTTTTAACGGGCAATGTGGGGGATGGTTCTGCTTGCACAGGATGGGGTTTGATCCTTCTGGGAAACTTAATGTGGCTCCATCTGAAAAGTGTCTAACAGCACATCCCTGGGTGGTGCTGCACAGCACATCCTCAACCTCAGTGTACAGTGCAGCGAGTGCCTCCACCCCTCCTCCTTCCCTGCTCCCGCAGCATTCCCACAAGCCCAAGGATACCCACGACAGCCCAGCAGAAGTATTTTGTTGGATGTGAACTTTTCAGCGGAATCGAGATCGTCTTTCTGACAGCTGAAGGCCGCAGCTCCGTTGGGTTGGTGCAGCCCTTGGCAGCCACCTTTGCGGTACGCAAAATGGAGAGAGGGAGAGAAACTGCCCGTTTGTTCTTGCAGAAGAGCCCTCTTCCCACCCAGCCTGCCCGCCGCACCCTCTGGCTGTGCGTGCCCTCTGCAGCTGCTCAACATCTGCATCTCTGTCTGGCTCACTAACGGGCTATGTCCCTGCTAACGAGGAGCGCCACAGTCCGTCCACCCAGAAAGGCACCACCTCCTCCATCGAGCGCCGGCCCGGCTGAGCGCCAGTGAAGGGGCACAGCCGCTCCAGCTCAGAGCACGGCCCTGCAGATAGATAAACATTTGTCTGCGGGAGATGAGAGGTGGGTGGATCTGGGAACGCCCTGAGAGAGCTTCGATGCTGCTGGAGGCGGGCAGGGGCCGGGCAGGAGCACGCGGTGCTCAGCCGTGTGGCAGTAAGTGCACCAGAAACCCCGGCTTAGTGCAGCTGATGCGGAGAGGTGGCAAATGCGGTAGCTGTGGACTTACTACAAAGTGAATTAAATTGGGAACAAACGTGCGGGCTATGGACTAGCAGGGAAGAAACCAGGTGACACTATTTTCCCTACCTATAACCCAGCCCCGGGGGACTCCCTGTGTGCCCTCGGCTGTCCAGGTGGCACAAGAAACCCTCTGGAGGTCCTGCCACAGCCCTGCTTTCTACCCAGGCTGTAAAGGAGGCTTTGCCACATCTGGCTCGATCTCTCAACTTTCGGTACCTAAAGTGAGCCAGGCGGCTCCGTCCCGCGATGAGGGCAGTCCCTGGCTTTAGGGGGGCCAACACGCCAACGGCTGAGGGCACCTGAAGAAGCATTTCAAGAACAGCATTTGCAACCCCCTGGAAGTCAGGCGCTGCCAGGTGTCCCTTTGTTTAAAGGAAGAGTGAGTTTGTGTACACAGGTGTTTTATGCTATTTAGTAAATTTTGGTAATTTGTCTGTCACTGGTAACTTGCATTGCACAACAAAGCAGATCTCGGCCACCCACTCCTCCCTTCGCCGCGGCGGGTGCGTTAGCGCTGCTCTAGACGAGGACTCTCCCACGGGCAGATCAGTTCGCCGCTCACAGCCCAGGTCTGATTCCTTCCCCAGCCGTCTCCAGCGCTCGAGCAGGGTGGGAGGGGGCAGCCCCCTGCGCGTGGGTCACACGTGAGGATCCGGGTGCTGCTCTCCCCTCTCTGCTCCTCAGCAGCAGCCGGGCCGGCACCTTCACTGCCGGGGACCCCGCAGCTCCCGGGCAGATCCCGCGGCGGCCAGGGCAGGGGGAGGCACCCCACTGGTCAGCTCTTTTGGACACAACTGAAGCAAAGGGATTCAAGGGAACTGCGCGCAGCTGATAAAATAAGGGCTGTGCTTCTGGACAAAATGGTTGTGACCACTAGCAGTTTTTACTTTCATTATTTTTTTTCTCTGAGTGGTGATGGGTTTCGAAGCAGTAGCATGTAAGGGAGCGAGAATCCTGTGTACAGCTCAGCCCCAGGTGGAGAAAGAACCTGGTCCTGCAGTGCTCCAGTTTCACCAGTCTGCAGTGCTCAATGGGAAAAACCCCAGTGGGGGTGGCAAACCGCTGGAGCTCCGAGAGCCGCTGCCGATGAGAACAGAAGCATCACCTTTAGGATTCCTGGTTTCTCAAACACTGACTGTTTTGGTGATGGGAATGTAAAGGCCACAGAAATCTGTCTATGCAGTGAGACAAACTCATCACGTATGCATTCCTCCCGCTTGGCACCTTTCGGTGCACACGAGGCCAAAAGACTTCGCCCTTTGTCAGCAGTTATTTTGACAGATGGACGCAGAAGCCAGCAATAATTCCTCGGGCTGAAAGGCTGTTTTCTGCAACTTCATAGTTTGTGTATATAAAGAAAAAGTCTGCGTAGTGTTTGCTTTGACCACATGGAGGTGGAGCAAGAGGGGTGGTGGTTAACGCAGGCGTCAGGAGGAGAGCACGGTGAAACGGGCCGAGCCGGCTCTGCCCGAGCCCTGTGTGGGCAACAAGGTCCGAAATCTCTGTAGCCCCTTGTTTTGGCGTACTGAACGGAGGTTTGTTTACAGCCACTGTCTCAGCCCCTGAAGTGAAGACATCATTGGCTCTTTTAGACACGATGCTGTTTAAAGATCTGTCTTATAGGAAAAGCCTTTCTCCAAAGGCGACAGGAGCCTGTCCCCACAGGTCTCTGCCAGCAGCGTAGGCTCCCTCTGTCCATACGTTCCTTTCCTCGGTACATAAAGGCACAGATGGCCGGTCCCTGGAGACAGGCATGCACGGCTCGTGAGGGCGCGTGTGTGGCTGGGTGTGCATGTGAATGCACACTTGTCTGAGGGAGAGCCCAAGCGTGCGCGCGGCTCTGAGCGCTGTACTTGCCGCTGCCTCTGCAGCAACGAGTGACAGAAATGCCAGACTTGGCGCTGGCTTTGGTGTTGACCTAGACAGCAGTTTTTCAGCTGGGTACAACTACCGCCTAAAGGTGTGTAAATAGATATTCGTGCATATAACATATCTGGCAGCTGCAAAGCTCGTTCACCAATGTCCTTGGACCCGAAGATGGGATATGCCGAAAAGCTTTTGTGCTTCTGCTCACAGGGGTGCACTGTGGCTGCACTGGGTTTGCCAACAACAGCACTGAAGGTACTTAAGATTTTAAGATACTCTTTCCTTCTAGTGTGACTTTGTAGCTGAAAACAACAGGAAATGGGGTAGTATGGTGGGATCAGACAGCTCTCAAACATGCATCAAAATACCGCCTGGCTGAAGTGGAAGCCCTCCGCTATGTCCACCTAAAACTGGGCAATGGGCACAGGGGAGGGCGGGAGAACATCTGGACTGCCACTGGGCTCACGGTACGCACGGGGACACGGCAGCCTGAGTGCGCGTGGTCAGCAGTGCCGTACGTGCTGAAGCAGCACTCGCAGACAGGTCTGCCCGAAGCCCGTGACAGCTCTCACCCGTCACCTGCGCCCGCTGCACCACCTCCACGTATGGATCCGAAGTCACACAACCCGCGCCAACGGAAACTCGGGCTTGCTGGCCCAGTTACTACCAAAAACAGGCAGGAAAAGGCCCTGTGCTTGCTCAGAAGCTTAAAGTCCTCGTGCTCTTTGGTTCCTTTTCCTCTAGCTATCATACTTGTTAACTCAAATTAACATTCATAATGCAAAATCTATTGGAACATGCCTTCCAGACTCACAGACATTTCTGTTATGGTCAGGATTAATCACAAGGGATAATTAGAGTATTAAATGAAATAATTATAACATTATGACTCTAATAACCGAATTCATGGATATTAGCTTCTGAGAAAAGACAAATATGGGAACCAGAGAAGTTTTGATGGACGCCTCTAGCTGTATTTATTTTTCTTTGCATTTTCAATTAAAAATTCCCAAACATCTGCCGCACTGAGACAACTCACCTTAATTTACAAAGGCTAGGTAGCTAACGAGCCACGGGGCTGACGGAGAAACGGGCTGCTGCAGAAACACGCCACTACCACTCATTGCTGCAGTAAGCCATGCGTCTAGGAACTGGGCTGCGATGAAGACCACACTACACCGAGATTGCCCCTGGACCAAAAAGCTGCACTCATCCATCATGCTGGGCAGGTTTTGGGGTGTGAGGAAGAGGAGAAGGAAGAGGAGGAAAAGGAGGAGGAGGAGGAGGAGGAGGGGGAGACACTGTGCTCCTGCTCTGCTCTCCCACTGCCAGCCAAGAACCGCTTGGCCGGTCCCGCTGGAGGCCAGCTCCAGGCTCAGCCAGCTCGGCTCCACGGGACGTCAGGCTCTGGCAGCATCTCATGGCCCCGGGCGTTACCTCCTCTGAGAAAATGGAGATTTCCACTGCCTCTGAGGGTGTGATTATCTTATCTGACAGAGCCCTGTGTGCAGCCAGGCTTGGCTCATCCTACGGGACAGCCGGTGTCCCCTGGGATGGGCAGCAAAGGGGCTCGTCAGCCTCATCATCGGGGGCCTCCTTGGAGCCGAGAAGTTTTGTGCACCGTTAATGTATGCAGTCTCTCTCCAGCATTCTGTGTCATGCTACAGAGGAATAAATGAATTCATTAAAGTATTATGCAATTGCAAATGTTTAAAAATACCAAGTATGTACATTTATGTAAGCCTACGTCGCAGCGTACAGCAAAGTACTGCGAGTTGCCGGTACGTGGATCTGCAGGTTCTCGGGCAAGGGAATGCAAAGCACTGCTGGGAAAGCAAACGCGTCGCTGTTCCGCACGCACCTCTCAGCACAGGCAGTGCCTTACAAACACAGTGGAATTGAAAATACACAGACTAAGCAATTTCATCTTTTCAACAAGGGGTATTAATTCTAGATAATAAATTAGGATTTTTATCGTATCATTCCGCAGTGATTTAGAGTACATCCCAATTTATATTAATATTGAATATTTCCTCTATCAGGCAACAAAAGAGAGTTCCTTTTGGTACCTGGAAGCACTTGCTATGATCTGTGGAAGGAATCATCTCAGTGTGAACTATTAATATGCTATACTCCGTATATGACCTAGTATCTCCATCTGCAGTCTACATATGATAGTCTAAGTTTCAATATCACTCAGTTCCAAAACAGAGATATGACTTACGGAGCAGTTGCACATCACAGCACGCGTATATATGTGTTGGCTCCTATGGACTTAGAGTTCTCTTTCTGTGCTGCATGCTGTAACGTTCATGCACAAGTTGGCTCAGTGCAAACCCGCGCAACAGCCGTCTACTTTGTATTTATGTGCCATTCTTGAGTCCAGTGCACAGAGAATACATTACACCACTTTAATTCCTGAATTTCTTCATAATATTAAATGATAAGAAATTTTTTGCATAGTTCTGACAAAGCAGTCAAAATCCAGTTGCAAATGCTGTGCTGTTTATTGATAGCTCCATAATACAGGCGAGGTGGGTTGCCAGACAGCTGCATTTCCTGGCATTTAAAAAGAATTCACTGTAATGTATTGTAATACATTAGCATAATAATTGGTAAGCATTCGCAGATGAATAGTTTACTGACTGATAGATTTTGTACAGAAACTGTGAAGGTTACATGGAGGGTGAAAACATTTCACTGTGTCAATGAACATACTTAATTTTTCTGGAAGTGCTATTCAAATTGTGCAGTGCTGGGACATTAGCATAACAAAGACATAATGCGTTAGTTTGTGCTGTAATAGGGAACACTGCCCTACGGTTGCTTCAGCGGGTGACCCAGAAAAGATGGGGTTCGGCGTCTTCCCGTACCTGGCTGCTGAAACGTGCAGAGACTCATCTCAAGCTGCAGCCGTGGCTCCCTCCTGTCCCCACACGCCTTCTCCTCCCTCGCCGGCGCGGGCCAGCTCGCCTCTCGCCCGCTCTGCTTTGCCGGAGGAGCGGTTTGGATCCCTTCGGCCTGTGCCGGTGTGTGGCACCGGGCTGGGCAGAGCTCGGCAGCCCGTGGTCCCGCTCCCGTCCCGGCAGGCTCCCCCGGGCGAGTCGCTGCAGCTCTCCTCTCTGCGCTGCTCCCCCCATTGTAAACCCTCCAGGGCGCAGCGGTGGTTTCCCACTGTGCGTTTTCCTGGCGAACAACCCCACGGGCAGCCCCCAACCCCTCCTGTAATTCAGTGAGGGTCCCGCGCCGCGGTGGCTCAGCTGGAAGTCACCAGGGAAGGCAACGTCCCGTGGGCTGACGGAGCTTTCCATCCAGCCCAGCAGCTCCCCGCCGGCCGGTGGCTCTCCTGCGCCGTGTCCCCAGAGCCACCGGCACTTTGCTCCCCAAAGAGGAGCGCGGAGCGCTGCGGGCGGGGAAGGGGCAGGACTGAGCGGGGAGGGTGAAGGTGGACGGCACCCAGGAGGGTTTGGGCTCAGGGGGAAGACGAGTGATGCAGAGAAGCGGCTTTTAAATATACCTGAGGTGTCACACGCGTCTGTGCTGCTTCTCTTAGGGCACAGGGACAGAGACCTGCTAACGGACAAAATGTCACCTCAGACGGGGACATCTTGGCAAGGCCTGCGTTTACTCCCGAGTTTTCCCAGAGTCTTCTGAGTTCTTGGGCATTAACAGACGTCACCTGGGTCCCCTCAAGAAATGCATGACATCTCTGAATAATTTACGCCCTTTGGCTTCTGCCTCAGTCTTTTCTTTCCCTTGTTTTACAGCCGACTGTCAGAATGACTTGGCAATTAACTTAGAGAAAACCGAACAGCTGACTGAAAGGGACAGAGCTGAATCTTTTGGACGGAAAGTTTTTGGAAAGCATTTTAAGTCAGATTTTTGCTTGCCATTATATATGTTCATTCCATTGTCATTTGGAATAAATTGGGGAAAACAGATGTGAGGAGGAATGAAATATTCCAGCGTACAAGAAGACAAAGCTTTCATCTCTACTGTCACCAAACGGAAGGAGATCAGACTTTGCCCGCTAAGGGATCCCAAATTGTTTTACCACACAGTTACTATTCATCTCCACATCAGGAATATGTTTTTTTAAAAAAATCAAAGGAGCTTTTTGCCCAGGTGACAAACTAAAAATACTTTCTTTCAGCACAACCGTTTGACCTGCAGTTTCTACCAAACGTACAGATTTTAAGTGTTTCAAGATTTCATCTGAAGGCCTCGTGAACAGCAAACTCTGGAGTATAGTTCAATGCATTTCTTCCAGGAATGATGGAAGGATGAATCAAACCTCATTTACAGAGGTCTTTTAATCTTCCTGACGTTTGTGGCTCTCACTTTTCCTTCTCAGAAAGTTCCTATGGCATAAAGAGGGTAGGCGCAAACAGGATTTGTACTTAACTTCAAAATTTGTCATGAACAAGATGCCTTTCTGTAGATTTTTAGAACCACCCTATAACATGAAACACATGGGAATTAAATTATGGATTAAGAAAATCGTCTTAGATGTAAGAATATATAATTGCTGGAAGAGGTTCCCTATTTAAAAGCAGGGATATTTAGGACTGTGGGAAAAGAACTTGGCTGATGAGGAGACCGCAGACAGACGGACAGACACCCCTGAGCGCCTCCATCCCCAGCCAGACCTCAGCCACGCACCGGGTCTGAGCACCGGCCCCTCCCCTCGAGAAAGGCAGAGCAAACAATTAAACAGCTCTTGCTCTTGTTATTTTAACTGTGAAAGCTTGTTCCTGACGAGCTGTATACAAATATGACCTGTTTGACTCTCTTAGTCTAATTGGTAATAAGGAAATCGAAATGCAATTTATAGTAACAGATTTCTTCCTACTTTACTGTTGCAACGTGTTTCATTAACACTTCTGCAGCAATTTGCACTATTAGGGACACATTTGCTTCCAGCGAGAAGAGAGAAAATGTACCAACGTGGAGTATAATGACGGGGTCACCGTGCCACGGGGCAGTGCTCCTGCAACGCGCGGGCTTCCAGCGGGGACCTGATTAGCTGGTGTGATGCGAGGCCCCGTGTCAGAGATGTTATTACTTTTTATTTGTATTGCTGTAGGCTCTAGGAGTCACCCAAAAGGGCAAGAATCCTGTTGAACAAGGGAGCGGGCTTGATGCACCCAGAATTGGTGTGTAATGGGAGAGGTGATGGCGGGTCCGACAGGCAAACCTCGCGGCACAGGTTCATTTTTGAAAATGGGCACCGTTTCCAGAAGTGCATCAGTAATTACGCTGAGGAGGAAACAGAATTTTTCTCATGCTTTCTTCCACAAACCGTTTTCTGTATCTGTAGCATAACACTGCTGTTCCTTCATATTTCTTAATAATCTCACTACATTTTTTAACGCGAGAGAAGAAGAGGGAACACCTTCCCCAAAGCAGCCCTGGGGAGCATTGTCCCCTGTCCCGTCGCACACCCCACAGCTCACAAGACCCGTCTCCGTCGCACTCTGCCGGAGCAGCACCAGAGAAACCTCATGCTCCTTGGGCTAAATAAAGATTTCTGAGGAGTTCTGAGCTGTTCAGACAACAGCACCGGGAACGGCACCAGGACCTCAACAGCGCTCGGTACCAGCCCTGGCTGGCGCGTAGGACTGCCCAGTATAACTCAGGACACTTTGTGCTACATGTTGAATTTTAAGAGCATAGTCCTCACCAAGCAAGGGCATCATATCGTGAGATGTTTTGTGCACTGAACGCTGCCATTATTCCTCAACACACCTTCCAGTGAAGGTATGAAATCCGCTCAGGAGGAAGCGAAACGATCAGGGTAACTGGAGCTCTTCCAGTTTGGGTTTGAAGAGGCTTTGGGGGGACCGGGGCTCCCTCAGGGCACGGGCTGCCTCCGCGCAGCTCTAGGGCTGGCAGTTTGCTTGAGAACAGCTGGAGAAAGTTGCGTTTATTAGCTGAGGACTGGGCTGGGAGAAGAGCCTGACTGCTAATGAGAGGGGAGAGGCTGGCGAAGGCAAGGCGGAGGCACAGGGGGTGCGAGGAGCCGGGCCGGGGGCGCGCGGCGCTGCTCCGCTGACAGGCAGGAGGACGCTGGCGGCTCAGGATGCGCTGAGGCTCCCGCAACTTCAAAGGGAAAAACACGCCCCAACACCAAACACTCATTAAATTTTACTTCTGCTTCTTTAAAGGAAATCTATTATTTATTTCTGTTCAGATATATTTAATAATTAGCATGAAAGAGAAATCTAGCAGCAGATGGGGACATTCCTGGGGAAAATTTCAGTGCTGAATATTTCATTATGTACAAATGTAACTTTCAGCCCTTTGCTTCAGACAGAATGTGGTTTGCAGACAATGTAGGAGGCGGCATTTTTTTTAAAAAAATATGTTATTTGTTTAACAAATAATTTGTACTTTACTAAAAACACAAGTTTTTAAGTAGTCCTGAGGAGTATTTTAAAATTCCTGTTAACATCTTAATGTTTCACTCCAGATGAAACCAGATCACCCCTGCAATTGAAAATGATGCCAATCCCTTGATAACGTAGACACAATCCTGAGCGTGGCTGTGAGTGGGTTTGCTCATGGCAGTGGTACTTTCTCCTCTCATGAAATCCCAGGGATTTCACAAGAGTTGGCAATTCTGCTAATTTTAAGTATGAAGCTCCTAATATTTTGCATTCAGATTAAGCCCCAGGTGGGGATGTTCTCTACTCAAGGGCCAATCTCATCGTTCCTTAACAGCAACTACAATTCTAGTCATTTTTATTAGAGGAAGGTAGACCTTGTATGGTCAAACCTCAGTAAAGACGCAAGAGCAGTCCCCAATCTTACAGAGTTTAAAATCTCATGATTTTCACTCCGTTGCTTCAGAGTTGCTGGGAAAGGGTATGAAAAGGCGACGCTTCCCGTGTGCTCCCTGGGATGGCTTTTTGTGTTCAGCTGAGTCTGGGACGATGAGGAAATTCTCGGTGATCGTTGTGATTTTACAGAAAAGACAGGGATATGTCTGCAGCGATGCTCGTCCTGCCGCCCTTTGAAGGCCAGCGGGGCGTGCGAGCTGGGCTGGCTTCAGACAGCACCAGGGATTACTGCGCTTAATTAGTTTCTATCCCAAGGGAAGAAAATTGAAAAGTCTCATTCTTGCTTTTGTTGCCTTGGGTGAATCACTCCCTTGCTCAAATTGTCAACTGTCGGCTGGCAGTCAGCGGTGACAGCGTGCCTGTGCAGAGCCGCACCAGGGACAGACGCCGCAACTCGCCCCTCTTGGACATGGGTTCCCTGTGCCACGGCGGAGCCCGAGTGCACTGGACGGCACAGATGGACCCGGCTGGGACTCGGCTGCGAGCCGGCTACACACTCGCCCACCCCGGCACCGCAGCAGCACACCACTCCGGAGCCTGCGACACCCACTGAAAATTAGTCAAAGTTTGATCAGTTCTTTAGTGTACTTTTTCACGAAAACTCAAAATTTCATGACCTTCAAAATTTAACAAGTTTCTCTCCTTGTATTATTAAAAATCCCCCCAAATTTGAATGCTTGAAAGTTAAATTCTGTCTTAGTGTTGTAAATACTTTGCCAAAACCCCTGTTGGTCTGTAATAGCAAAGGGCACAAACGCTCCCTGGGCATCCCACGCCCTCGCGGGAGGTGTGGGGAGAGGAGCCGGGGCCGGGGTGTTCCCAGGAGGGGGTCAGAGCGGCACTCGGCCTCACTCGGTCCCAGTGCAGACAGACTCTCTGCACAGCCCTGTTCTGTTCCCCACCGCACAGCATCGCCGGCGAACCTTCCCGGTGCACACCACGGCCGTGCTCTGGCTGCTGCCGGCGGGGGATGAATTAGTGCCCTTGGCGTGGAGAACATCCTCGAACTGAACGGTGCGGTGCTACGCTGTAAACTTGTATCCTGATAGTAGATGCTTTGCACAACACGCTGGGCTGCCCCCGTATATATTGGGTAATAAATGCCCCTTTGGTAGGAGGAGACAGTATTTCATTGCAAAAGTAAAAAATAATAACGGGGGAAAGTGCTATCTCAGCTTGCTGCATAAACAGCTAAAATAAGCAATACGCAGGCATATCATTTGGAACACAGATTAATAATTTCTGTTCTGAGTAGTGGTAGCCAGCCTGATTTATTGTGGTGATGGTATTATGGTCCCAGACTTTATTGTCCTTTAAATTATACTGCAGTCTATACAGCAGGCAGACAAGGATCTAAATCAAGTATTATTGCCTGTAAATTTGGAAACAAATAGTAGTTTTCCCCCCTTTAAATCACTGAGTTTGTGTGTTTTATAAGGTGAATGTTACGACTTTCTATGTGACCGAAGTTTTTGTTTCCCTGCTTCGCTTTTCCCAGCCCACGGCAGAGTCCACCTCTGCTCCCCCCCGGCCCCGCTGGCTCTGCAGCCGCGGCTGCTCCTGCCGCTGTGTTCCTCTACGGCCAGAGGGGCCGAGGAGTTCTGCTCCTTCGGGATTTCTGCATAAAGGAGATGCTTTTTATCAGCCTCAAAGCCAGGCAGCTCCCTCCGGGTAGCCAGAGTGGGACGCTCGCTGTGGCTCTCTTCCCGTGCGCAGGCAGCGGGGGAGCAACCTTTGCCTGCGAGTAGAGTAATATTAATTTTGCATAAAGCAGCCACTGGCCACACCACCGGGAAAGCCCTTTCCCCGCTGACAGGATGGAAATCCTGCGCTCCAGGTGCCTGGGGATGGACACAGCCCCACGGCATGGGGGCGCGCAGCCCCCAGGAGCACCGATGGGGCACCGATGGGGCACCGATGGGGCACCGATGGGGCAGAGGGACAGAGGTGCCCATCTCCCTCCTGCCCTCCTGCAACAGGAGAGCAATCGATACCGCCAGGGGATTGAACGAGGGCTTAGAAACCTTCTAAGCTGGTCTTTATTCCTCACCTCTTCCAAGGGAAGGGGCGGCTGCTGATCCGTCAGCCGCTTTCTATAAGGGATCGGTGGCTTTTCAGCCACCTGCGAGGTCCCTGTTCAGGAGGTAATTGAAAAGATGATGAGAGGAGCTGTCATCCCCCGTCAGCTCTGCTCGCCCGGCTGCCGAACTGCCATTCGTTTACAGGCACTAGCGTGCTGTTTATGTTTTTGTCATCTTATACCTGAATGTCTGGATCAGACTCTTTATTTTTGTCTTGCCCTTTGTACTGCTCGGTGTATTTGCAGTCTCCCTGTCTGTTTGCTGCTTTGATTACACCACGCGCAGCCGCTGCCGCCTGTGCCACGAGTGTGGAGCGGAGGGAGGGATGGCTCCCAGAGCCGCCGGGATGAAAGAGCGGAGACCACCTGTGGCAGAGCTATGACAGAGATGCTCCTGACTCACGGCGCAGCGCTCCCGCCAGCACAGGGACAGGTTCGGGGACAGCGCGGAGGCTCTGACATCAAAAGGGCCCTGTCGCATGAGGGGCTTTCCAAACACAGGGCCAACGGCAGTGGTGGCTGTGAAGAGCTTCTGATGGAAACAGCTGAGACAAAGGAAGGAAGGGAATGAAGGGAGGGCGGGAGCCGCACGATGCAGATGGAGGAAAGAGTGTCTGGAGCGTGGTGAGAGGGAAGGCGAAATATGGCACACTGCGAAGTCAGACCTGGAAAGGGGGTGCAGGAATCCACCCCTTCTTTCAGACTTCCCGGAGCGCAGTGTTTCAGCGCAGAGGGGACCGGGAGGATCTGCCCCGAGCGACCCAGGCACGGGGAGGGCATCAGTTTGGTCCTCTGCCCCGTCCTGCGTGGCGTACGCCTCGGACAGCGGGTTCCCGAGAGCAGGCAGGGCAGTCACAGCGGGTTCCCCAGTCTGGCAGGAGATATGGACAGAAGCGTTTTTGCACTTTAGTTGATGGCTGTGATGTTGCTTTGCAGACCCTGTGATGTGTTAGCCTGCCCTCCTCCCAGACAAGAAGAAAAATGGGTGGGCAAAACATTTCCGTATTTGTAGGCTTAGAACAAATCACTTTTATGTTAACGGAATGGCTGTAACCTTTGGGGAACCCTGGTAGCCTTAAAGAATTGCCGCAAAAAGAAACCTTGCCCCGAGCTCATGTGAAAGCTCAGTGGCGATGCTGGGTTTGACCGCAGGCTGCCGGCAGCGGGGACGCTGCGGGGGGAGCGGCAGAGCCTCTCCGCAGCCACGGGTGCCCGTGTCACCCAAGCAACTGCCAGGCACCGGCACTTCTGGTACAGGAGGCGGAGGGGAGACTCAAGCTGAGCAAGAAACAGGTCGGCACAATAGTTTGTTTGCTTACTGTCTGAGCTGGGCCATATTGCGGATCTGATATCTGCTCTCGCAGTCTATCAGTACCGTGTTTGCCAAACAGCTCTTGGCAGAGCCGGCAAGCACAGCCCTGCCAAACTCCTCCTCGGCACACGGGAGCAATGGCGTTGTGGTGGCAAGTGAAGACGTCCCTGGGCAGGGAAGGGGAGGGAGGACGGAGGAAAGGGACTCCTGCACCAGCTGTCTTGGGCCCGATCCTTTGCCCCCTGCCCCGGTGCGAAGCCGCCCAGGGTCGGGGGCTGCAGGAGGGACCGCAGAGGGAGGAACACCACTCTCAGTGCATTACGCACTTCCTTGGCCGGTGTGCTGGTTTCAATCTAACAAAAAGCTTTCTAGTAATGCTGTCTCCTATTCATCATAGTATAAACCAAGGGCTTACATGTAAATAAACACAAGAAAAAGACTTATACTATCACACACATTTTAGTCGAGCAAAAACCTGTGATAGGTGCAGCATGAAATGGCCTTTAACTGCAACAAGCATGCTAAAACCCCGATCTGTAACCTTTTCCTGCTTTCTAAAGTGCAGAGTGCCCTCACAGAGGGAAACAACTATGATACCTTAATACTTAAAGTTCTTGAGACTCCTCCTCGTATTCATTGCTCCTCCCATGCGTTCATCAGCTTTCTATAGCTTGTGCTGTGCTTTAGCAGAGGAGAAGCCCCAGTGCCGCTGAGCCGCACAGGCAGTTGACCTCCTGTTCTGCTCTGCACTAGAGATCCGTACTTGAGAGATGCAAAAAAGGTGTAAGATATCGTCTTTCTGAGGTATAAGAGTCCTGTGCTGCCCTTGCACAGGTAAATATGACGGTAAGAGGCCCCGAGCCTTGGACAACTGACTCTGTTTCTCCTACCCTCTTCTGCCTCTTTGTTCAGGCACTCAGAGCTGTGACACAGACACTATCAAGGCTGAACTTAAGATGACTGAGCTGAGTTTTGAGCCCCTGCTTTTTGAGTGGGTTCATAAATTAAGCATCACATTATTCTTTTTTTTTTTCCTTTGTGATCTATAAAAAGCAGAGTGAACAGTGCTCCAGCAGGGCATCAACACCAGAATGTCACCATTGTGAGAGCAATTTCCCTCTGGCTCCTATTTTTAAACAACCTCCTGGAGTCCCTCCTGCCCACGTTCTGGTGAAAGCACTCCAAAGCTTAACAGGTTTGACATTTTCATTTCTGTTTTCCTTGAAATCTCTAACATCATCTGATTGAGCATTACAGCTTGTTTGTGTCCTATTGCCTGCAAATATATATCACAAGCCCTAACACCAGAAACGCGAGGCAGTGAGGCTGTGACAGAGACGTCCTGATTAAGTGAATGATTGCAGATTAGCTGCTGCAGACCCCCCCATCTTTGAGCTGTGCTCTCCTCACCGTCCTTTCTGTAGATGATTTGCTTTCTGGATAATGGCTTCTGGCGTGTAGGGCAAGAGGGGTGGCTGTACCTCACGGGCACCGCAGCGGCTGCTGCGCTCCATTTTGCCGGTACCACAGCTTTGCACCTTCCTTCCATCAGCTGCTGCTGCGAGTGCCTTACGGACTCTGTGCTGTTTAGCGTTACCCCTCGGTGTCCCGTCCCGCTGGTACAAGCAGTTGGGGAGCGGAATGCAGCCTCCAAGTCAGCGTTGCCCTTCACTCTATGACGGTGCTGCTGTGTCAGTAGATGGAGCTCATTCCAACCAGCTTTACTGCTGGGAGCTCTGACTGAAGGGCCGTTTTGGGGAGCACTGTCCTGTTCTTAACACCCAGTACAGCCACATACTCAGGCATCAGCGGCACGCTCCTCACAACTCTTCTCAGTTCTTGTCCCACAACTCTGAAACATCATCTTCCAGGAATGCGGGTCTCTTGGTGTAACAGACCCTCTCTGCGGGGTTGGGGAACGCGGCGGGGCGGGAGCACGGCTGCTTCGTGCAGCTGCGGCGGGTTCTGCTGAGCGCAGCTGGAGACACATGCCGCAGTGCTGCTCCTGCGCCTTCCCGACCCGCACCGAGACAGGTGCCTCCAACGTCTGCCTCCAGCGGGACTCGTGGCAGCGGGAGGAGAAACAGCATCCATGTAGCTTTGCTGCCTTCAGACCTGCACCCCTTACTCCAGCCCTTTTCTCCTCCACAAAGGCTGTTCCGCTTCCCCCGCCGCCCTTGGTCTCAGCAAATCCATCACAGACAAAGCGAGGACAGAGGCCCTGCCAATCCAGAAGCTCTTCCAAGTCCCATCATGTTTTCAAAGGCTAATGCGCTGCGCGTTGTGTGAACCTCATGTCCCTTCCACTGAGCAGCAACTAATCCTGCCAAAATTATGATGATGATGATCATAATCATTTCAGTGCTGTGGGTTTCTCCCCTGAAGTGACGGCATGGCAGAAGAGTGACAGACCGTAGTATGTCACCAGGGACGTGTCGGTGTCCCTTTCACAGGACATATGTTCTGTGTGCTAACACATTCAAGGGATTCATTCACCTTTGGTCTCTGGTTTTTTAGGCTTCTCATCTCATGATCAGAGATTCAAATCTGGGTATTAGACCAGCCTTTGCCTAGACGACGCGCTGTGCTCGCAGCACAGGGGCTTTATGTGTGAGCAGCGGCAGCAGAGATGGCACCTACCTGGCTGTACTCACCCTTTCTTTCCTTTACTTGGGGAGCCCAAAGCATCGCAGGGTTCAAAGAACCCCTGGCAGTACAGCAGCGTGCTATCATCTCTGGGAGCATGATTATAGCTAGTACTGAAAATTGCACAAAATACCTCCCCAATGATGAAGATTGCAGGGAGGCTGGGAAAATTACCTTTTTCATTATGTTTTAAAAATACTGCAATCTCAGCCTGTGCCTGAGATTCTAGGAACCGGTGCGTTATTCAGAACAGCACTGCTGGAGTGGCCGCGCAGAGAGCACAGAAAATGGAGCCATCTCTTAGCCAGGTACATCGGGACCCCCGTGACCGCTGGTTTTAAATCCCAATACTTTGAATTTACCATGGTTGTTGAAAAGCTTTCTGCAGCTCCCACTAAACAGCAGGAAATGCTGTAGGCATCCTGGAGGAGCCTTTGAAAGAGGAGAAATTGGACCCAACAGATGCTTTTGCAGCATCTCAGAGGGTGCTTCGCAGCCCTCCACTAACCCGGGACTGGGTCTGGAGAGGACCTGGGAACCAGTACGGCACTGGAGCCAGCGCAGGGAAGCACCTTGCGCCAGGCTGTGCCGGCGGCTCCTCGCCGGGCGGGCGTCCCCTCCCAGGCTGCAGAGCAGTGGGAATCCTGCAGCAGTTCAATTGGCAGTGCAGATGAAAGCACCAATAATTCCCATTAGCAAAAACCGGCTTATGCTAAGTGGCAGGAGGACATATGCTGAGGTGGGAGTGCGGCGGTTGCCAGCGATGCTCTACGCACCATCCTTGTTACCGTAAGTCGGGATCTGCCAGCAGCTCCGCCGGCCGCCTCCTCCCCACGCACAGAGCCTGCGCCGCAGCGCCGCCTGCTCCGTGGGGACGGGCAGACGCGCTCTGTGGGCTCTGTCCCAGGTTCCCACAGAACTTGGGGACGGGCTGGTCAGACACGCACGAGGGCAGACACGGCCTGACTTGGCTCCATTCCTCTCTGACTAAAGGAAAAGCCTGTTCAGAAGTGTCGGGATAAGGTGCTTCAGGGTCCCAGAAGCAGCTACTTCTTTGTGTCAGCCAGGGAGCATCTTTCTGCTCCGAGCTGTGTTTCAGCTCTGGAGCGAAGGACAAGCACAGTGGGGACAGACCTTGCCCAAAAGGAGTTGAAAACCCCCTTCATTGCAGTGCCACACTCGGGATTCTGTCAATGCAAAATGCCGCTGTGTCCCAGCTGACGCTCCGAGGGGGTCGAGATGCAACACAGCGAGTCGTTTAATCTTCCCAAGTAACTCTCTGGTTCCGGGCATCTGCTTACGCAGCACTGGAACCGGAGTCCCGGCTGGCAGCTCCCGGGAAGCCCTCCCCGGCCCTCGCACCGGTGGGAGGAGGGCACTGTGACCAGGCAGCTTGAGAGAATTTACCAGAATATGGAGAGTTTTTCTTTGGCAAATCAGAGACGGAGATAGCTTTGGCTGGGAGCCCATCCTGGTTTATTGCTGAGCTGAAGCCAGCAATAAAATTAAAAGGCAGAAACAAAACACAAAAAGCATAAAGGAAAAATATGAAATTGGTAACAATAAAGATAAATTAGAAGTTATGCAAAGTAGAAAATTTATAAGGAAATGTAAAGACAACCTGGTGAAATATCCAGTTAGCAAGGCAGAGGAAAACAGGTGAAATCCGATGAAATGCTAATAAATCGATTGGCCATTATTAGATGAATATGATATAATTGTTGCTAACTGTGCAAAAGTAATACACAGAAAGGATTCATACATATTTTCTGATCTTTACATGCAAAGAAAAGGGATATCTAGTGTCACTGCGGGACGCTGATGTGTATTTCTTCCCATCAGAACTGGAGGGGGAGCCCAGACTGTGGCTGTGAGGAGAGCCTCAAAACCCAGAAAAGCTTCCCAGCAGCTCCCAGTGCTGACCGGGAGTAGCACTGGGTGATCATGTGCAGATTTTAACAAACCGTGTAAGAGCTGGGAGGCTCCAGAAGTCGGGGAGACAGCGGTGTTCAAGAGGGGAAGGCGGGATGAACCAGTTAACATAAGCTTGGCAGAGCTGACAGGAAAGTCAATTAATGGCGCATTTAGCAGTAATACTATGTAATGTCTCTCAACACATTTTCATGGAAAACAGTTGTCAAATAAATCTGACCTCATTCTTTGATGAGGTTTGGGGTTTGGTTGAAACAGCCGATTCAGTGCTGGATTTTAGCGTTGGTGTGAATGGGGGCAGAGCTGCGTGGAGCCCAGAGGAGACGACCGGCATAAATTAACACAAGAAGCCATTTGGCAGGATGGTGAAAAGGCACGGAAGCCGATAAGGTGCATCTGGAGGGGCCTGCAGGGCACAGGTCATGGGCATTAAGGTGGAGTTTGGCATTTCTTGCTTTCCCATCGAATACAGGGCGGGGGGAATCACTGTAAGCCTAAGTGTGAAGGCTCCCTAGAGAAGGCATCACCTCGGAGGGCTACACGTTACGTGAGTAGAGAGTTCACACAAGTCTAAGAGCAAGGGATGAAGGTCTCTGTGTTTCACAGTGGATATCTGAAAACGTCCCCACCACCATGCTTTTGGATACCAGAATCAGAACTTTGATTCTGGAAGAAAAGGGACTCAAGGGCCATTTCTTCTTCTTCACTTGATTTGGTTTAACGGTTCCCCGCCCCAGCCCTTCCCGTCACTGGAAGTAACACATCCTACGCACTCCCGAACCAAGAACTCTAAACAACGCGCCGTCTTTATCTAACTGTGAATAAAACAGAAGCACATTTTTAAAGCAGTTAGTGCTTCTGCTATATAAAGAAGTTGATATGAAGTGTACTAGTGCAGCACAGCTGCTCAGGTTACTACTGTCGCTCCATACATACTCCTCTGCCTGGATCAATTTTTTCTGTCATTTTTATCATTCAGTGAATCTTATTTCTTGAAACAGCATAATAGTAGTGTGCTAAATAATTTCATTAGGGGAGGTGAGAACAGATGCATCTTGTTTTTGAAAACATTATTCCCAATTGAATCTGCCAGGCGAATTCACTCTCTTAGTCTGTGCTATGGGGGCACTTAATAATAAAGGTTCCTCCTCTTTACTTGCTTTTCTAGGGCACAAATCTAATATATGACTTCTAAACTCCGGTCGCTATTGAATTTGCACTGACTTTTTTCCTGGCTATCAAAGCAACAAAAGCGGCCCCAGACTCAGGTGATTTGTGGCTATTTGGAGGAGCCAAAGGTTTCCCCCTCTAAGCCAGTGGTTCCCAGGCACTAAGAAACCACCAGTAACGCTCAGAGATAACTGCAGATCTGTACTTCATTTAAAGTACTTCAGTTTGGTTTATAAAAGTCAAGCTCTTTTGGACCAAGGGCTGCAAAGGGGATGATGGCTGCAGGACCCCCAGAGGGGTGGGGGTCCCGCTCCAGTGCGGGAATGGTCAGAGCTCTGCATGGCACCCACCGCGCTCCCGCACGGCCACAGGCAGCACCAGCCCTCCGCCGCGACCGGCTGGTGCTGGGAGAGCTGAAACCCCGCACAGGCAGCGGGAGTGCCTGGAACACCCTGGGACACCAGCAAGCCTTCCAAAGCACCGCGGAGTTTATCTGTGCAACCCTCGGTTGGTCCCGGCCTCACCTGCCCTTCCCGCCGCCTTCCGCACCGCATCCCGCCTGCAGAAGGGATGCAAAGCGTCTCAGGGCACCACCTGGTCCAACACGGTGCCCTGCCGAGTGCCCGCAGCACACTTTAGAACCATGAATATAGATGCAATCGTAAAGATGCACTAATGCAGAAAAAAAGAATTACAAGGGTACACGAGCCAGGTGAGAAGCGAGGGCCAGGCTGAGCCGGGGGGCAAACAGTCCGCATCCCCTGGCACCGGCCTTTCCCTCGGCACAGGGACCAGCCTGCAGAGCCGCAAGGCGGGAGGAAGACTGACAGGTTATTGATTGAAGGCTGGGTTCGGGCTGCGCGGTTGTGGCGCATGAACAAAGCGAGACATTAAAAATTAATAATAATAGCAAAGTCTCAGCCACCACGGGACATTATCCTCTTTTGCTGTCTGCTGATGAGGTTCCCGGTGGCTGAACGGCTCCTGCGCCGGTTCTTCATGCGAACGTGCGTTACGCTCGGGGCTGGGCAGAGCTGAGCTGCGCCTGCTGCTGCTCACACACTTCCCATTCCGCTTCTGCGTGTTGGGACCGGTCTTAGTCCTTATGGGGCAAAGTGGTTTCTCCTTTTGTCAGAATTAACTAACTATCGTCCCCTTGGCGAAACGCGCAAGTGAAAAAGCGCGTATCAGACTAACATGCATAGAAAGATTTTTAGCTGGGTTTCTGAGGACACTGCGTTTGAAGTCTGCGTCTCCCGCCTGTCCTGCGGCAGTCGAATACCTGTGATTACGTACTCTCATTAGATTTTGGTGTTAATTGAACAGGCTGTTGAAAGCCATGTAGTGTTGTTGTGCTGTGGCCTAAGCGACCTCAGCGACGTCTGAAAAAAGGAGATTTCCCTTTGAAGAACTCAGGGAGGAGATGTCTGTCACCAAGATGCTTAGAAATTTGCTCTATTATTATTTCAGAAGCAGAACACACCTAGATTCGGCATCAGCAGCAGAGCGCATCTGGCCTGGGTCAGTATTTCTTCGTGGGCTTTCTCCATGCGGAGCGCTCTGCGCACACCCCTCCTGGCACCGCGCGCCACAGCAGAAACCGTCGCCATTGCTGCACAGCACCAAAACTTTCAGGCAGCGGTTCTTATTGTCTTTCCGTCAAAGCCCACTGGAAATGTAGGTGCTCAGGAAAGCCCTGGTTATTCGCAGCCTCGCTGGCTGCCTGCAGCAGCCGGGGAAGAGCGGCACCGCGTGGCACTGCCGTCCGCCCCGGGCACCGCACAGCCGCCCCGGCTGGGGTTAGCTCTGACCCAGCAACAGGACTTCAGAACGGAGACGTCCCCCGCACCTCCTCTGGCCGGAGAGCTGCAGCAAGCCAAGCCTGCTGAGAGTCGGTGATCCGAGGCTGGGTTCACCCTCTCAAGCACCTGCATTCCCTTCTTATTTAGCAGGATACATAGGGGACGTATTTGACTAAGAGACAGGGTTTCATACAGAAATCAAGTAAAAGCTATCATACGGTTTTGCTCTGATGGGAGGCAAATACAGCGTAATTTGGGCCGAGTTTCCCTTTAAGTTTCTTCAGAAATGAAATCTGAAATGATGAGGAGCATGAGGAAAATTGTTCCCATGTATCCCTGGGAGCTGAAATCGCCGAGTATTGCAGAGCTTCACCAAATCCCCTTATTCAGGACACATTCTTGCAATATTGGTAGACGGGACAGCGCTGAGATTTGAAAACGTCACAAACAGCACGGTGAACAGGCAGGGGTTCTTTTCTATCCAACACGTGCATAACAACTACGGCAGGCATAACATTTCAAAATATTCCCTGTGTACAATGGATTCCTTTAATGAATCTGCTTGCCGTGCAAACACCGTGTCTGCACATAGACAAGGGACAGCATTTTACAGATAAGAATGTTTGATGCAGTCATCATGAGAGCTCACACATTCACAGAAAACTGGTATTTGAGCAAATTAAGTCTATATAGGTACCAGAAGTACCTATTTGGTCATCCAGTGGAGCAGAAAACATGCCCCACACCACTTCCTAAGAGTTTAGCTGTCTATACCCTGCCAGATAGAAGGATCAGCAGTTAAAGCCCATTACTTCAGCGTATTTTCATATTCTTTCTAGAAGAAAACTATCAGACAGCTCCAGCCCAGCAAAGTTTCCCCTTCCTTGAGATGAATCACTGAGCATCAGTGAGGGAAGACTGCGCTATATACATATATGGTTTCTTTAGATCAAGGTTGTGGTGGGATGTGCTTTTCTGACAGAGCTGGGAGGCAAAGCTCTTCGGGCCTTGGGTCACTGCTAACGCACTCTGCTGTGGGAGAAGGTCACACTAACAGACAACACGCAAAATGCGTCTGTTGGGCGTTTTAAAGGGTGCACTTTAAAAATTAAGATAGAAGAGTGCCCGCAAATCTAAAACACCATGTACATGTCGGTGGATTTAGGGACCAGGCTCAATAAACAATGGAGCATCTGCCTGCAAAAAGCAGACAAAGCCAATTATCAGGCCTGTGCTTATTTTTATATCATAATTCACTGCTGGAGCGTGTGTGGCTGTGGCTCGACTCCTGATAGGCAGCAGACAGACAGAAACGTGGTCACCAGCTGGTGCTGTTGGCACCGCTGCATTGCAGCAGGGTTGGAGCGGGGCCGGACGGCGCAGGACAGGAGCTGGTGAAGAGCACAAAGACAGCGACTCTGTTAGCGAGGAAGGAGGGGACAGGCAGCTGAGTCACGTCCCCGGTGCACAAACGTACCAGCGATCACCGCGTCGCTGTGACAGTCCGAGAGGAGGTGTTGTACCCTCACCGTGTGACGGGGGCCACCGTGCCTCGCCCCGAGCTGCGCGACCTGTGCGAGGTGCAGAGCCCCTCCGCGCTGAGAGCCGGCATGGGGGAGGACACGAGAGACTCGAGAGCCAGAAGAACAAAGTATTGGCAGAGAGAAGAAAAACGACCCAAATATAAGTGACAAGTACTGTTCGAATAGGAAACAGTGTCTCGCTGAACTCTGCACATAAAATGAGCGGAGAGAGTGGAAAATGTCTAAAGCAATTTGAGGAAGTTTATTGAATCCCCACAGGGAGCTCCAGATGGTTTGTGTGGCTAGCGCGGCTTTTGTTGCTCATGCAAAAGCTGCCCTGAGTTTTCAGGAGCATTTGTGATAGCAGTGGTGTTTGCTTTTCTCCCTCCCGCCCTCCCTGGCTGCATGGATGTTCTTTCCCCACTGCAGCTCTACCAGGAGCCCCTCTCTCCTCCCCAGTGCCACCACTGGCACTGGCCGAGGGGGAAGCGTCCTCCCTCTGCAGCACATCAGTGTTCCTCCCCTTTTTCCATGTTCTTTGGGAGTTTAGAGACTCATCCTCAGATCTGCACTTCTGGTTTATATGATGCTTAAAGATGTCTCTGTGGCCTCTGTAATGAGACAATCTGTTGTCATTGAGCTGTGGGCTGTTTCATTAGGTTTGTAGCCACATTAATGCTATGACATCGCGTTTCCTCCGGGGCATGAGAGCCATATGGCTGCTCCTGACTCCTGTTACAGCCTCCTCTGCTGATGCCACTCCGGGAACGAGCCTCCACTTGCCTCTCCCGGTCTCCACTTGCATGTCCCAGTAGTTTAAGTGTGTCATGTCTAAGTCATGTCTACAAGACTCCCACACAGTCCTGTGACACACAGTACCGCTGTCCCCGGAGCCCCCAAGCAGAGGCGCAGTGCAGGTGAGACCATCTCTTCCCCCGGCTCCATCTTTCACAGTCTCTCAACCTCAGGCTGCAGCACCGGCACCAGACAATGAACTGGTATAGAGCAAATGAGTCAAAGTCTGGGGGAAGCAGCAGCTCGTGACTTTGCAGAGTGTCTCGGAGGCAGAGAAATCTTTCAGCCATTGCACAGGCGAGCTATTGTTTTCTTGCAGTTTCCAGTAGTCTTCCCCCCCACCCCCTAGATACGCTGCGTTCTCACTGTATTCTACCTAAAATAAGAAAAGCATTTGAGGTTTTCTTTTTTTAGTCGTGCATTTTTAATTGGACTATAAATTCCACTTTGTTTTGTTCTAGAATGTTGTTTTTATTTTCCAATAGAACTGTCTCTTCTTTGATGAGGGCAGAGATTTATTACCCAATTTCCAGCTTTATGTTTCCCTTTTGGTCTGTTGTTTTAGCTGCTTCCTAGTTATACAGACAACCCTTTTCCCCAATCTTTTTATAGCTGCATTTCCTCAGGTCCTTATTTCTGTGCTACTCATTGGTGCCCATTTCTTTTACCCAGTTTTCCTCAGGATTCATCTTGGATCCATCCATAGACCTACACTTCCACTTTATATCTTCTTGAGGATGTCTTTGAGCCTTCCATAATTAGACAATATATTGTCATTGAGCTGTGTGATGTTACAATGATTTTATGGCCATGTTTATGCTCTGCCCCCTGCACAATGCCTGCACAGAAATACTGAAAGGACATCTTACGTGTTTATTTTTATACACCCATGGAGAACATAACACGGTGACCTTCAATCCAGCTTGTGGTTATTAATCAGCAGATAAAGCCACAGCCACTTACTAGAGAACCCGCGCTATTCCGTGGTGTTTTAACTAACTTTGTGTAATGGGAAGAAAACGGAGCTGCAGTTAATTTAAGGACAAATACCTTGTAACCTGGTAATTACACCAACTCCCTAGTGCTCTGCCCTCAAATGCCGCCTCATTAATCGGCGCAGGCAGCACAGGGGCAGCTGGGACACAAGTAGGACAAAGCTGTGCTGTGGTGGAGGGGCGTCCTGGTGTGCTCCATCCCACCCCAGGCTGCGGAGCGCACACCAGCAGATGTTTGTGGAGACCTCGAGTATTTGCTCCTGGTGAGCTGAACTGCCCGAGTGCCTCGAGTGGAGCTCTGCCTTGGTCTGAAAGAGGCGGGGAGAAACACAACCTAAGGCGGCTTCTCCCCGGAGGACAAAGCCTGGGACGTTCCACGCATTGTCTGTGTTGTGGCCATAACACTGACCGGGGGTGACCCCGATTTGCTGAGGCAATTCGAGAGGGCAGTTCAGGGCCGGTGGAGATACCAACTCTCCTGACTGTAGCCTTTCTCCGTGGCTGGGGAAGAAGGGCTCCAACCGAGATACCCGGGGTCACGTGGACTTCAGCAGAGCTCCCAGTGCAAGGCTATTTCCCCACAGACCTTCCCCCTGGAGAAACCTCTCATCCTGCTGGGAGGACTGGTCCCAGCGAGCAGGGCTGAGCCGTTCAGAGGAGCCCACAGAGCGACAGGAACAACCTGGGTGAGAACGGGGCATCTTCAGGCCTTCCACCACATCGACCCCCACTGCACCGTGCCTGGCAGAGCACCGGGGAGCAGGGGACACGCGGGGGCTGGTCTGCCGGAGCCGCGCTGCCAGGCCCCGGACAAACAGATCAGCTGTGGGTGGATCCGGAGGAGGAACCAGCATCTCCGAGACCAGACTGGAGAGATCCATAGTCACCAACAGAGCAATGCACTTGTCCTGCCAGAAGCTGCAAAGCCTGCGACTGCTGTTCCCGTCCCGACACCTGACTTCCCAGAGATAATCGGGTGCTTTGCAGGCACAGAAACATGGACAAACTCCACATGTTGCACCTGGGGACACTGCCGGAGGGATTATACCCAACACAGCGTTGTTCAGCTTTGAAACAAGTTGGGTTTTAAACACCAGCCTCCTGCACTGGCTATGGGGCTCAGTTTGCTGACCTTTCTGCACATGCTTTGCCATGTTTGTTTAAGGAAAGCCTTTTTTGCTACTAAACTGAAGAAACCACCATCATCCTTCAATATTATTTTAGTCTATTTATATAAGGAGTATCTCAGTGCAGACTTCAAAGGTCACAGGAAAACTCTGGGAGTTAATTGGCCCCATCATTTCTAATACTGCCTTTGACACTGGGAAGATTCCTTGTTATTAAACCAGGAAAAGGCTTAGTTATTAGTATCTGCTGCTGCTTTAAGAAATGAAAATTTGCAGAAAGAGGTTCAGAACATGTAGCTCCGGCACAGCTAAGATGCCTTCCCCGCCCCGCGGAAAAGGCTGCGTTACTGCCACTAGTGGTGCGTGAGCATCAAGAGGATGAGAGAAGTTAAGAAAGGCATTTGTGTTTATCCCTTTAGCTCCATGGGCAACCTTCATATGTTCTCCCTGTGACCTTTAAGTTTCATAAAGGTCTGTTTCTGCAGGAAGAACGTATCTTTGTTTCAGCACTTAACAAGCGAGGATTATTTGAAGAACTCTTAAGGAAAAAAATAAGTTTATTATTCATGCAGTAGAATATGTTTCAGATTTGCCAGCGAGATATATTTGAAAGAGATCAAAAATACATGCTTGTATGAGTCTGGAAGGGGAAGCTAAAAATAGCATTACTAACAGTAAAATCTGCATAGAAGGAAAAAGCGACACCTGAGCACACCCATGGCTGCGCACAACTCCGTAGCACAGCCTCAGCTATCACCGTCACTGCCCTCCGCAGCAGAGCTGGGGCAGCAGCAGAGGGGACCCGTCCTCCTGGTCCCCAGCGGAGCAGCCGCCCAGGGACACACGTCAAGCGGGAGCTGCTGTGTCCTCGGCAGCCAAAGCTGGCTGCCCCCAAACTGCTGTGCCGACTGCGCTAGCAAGGTGATGCTCAGATGGGAGTGCTGGCGAGCCATGCCTCCATTAAGGGATAAAGAAAATAAGGACTGGGTTATCTCTGCCGCCCAATCCAATATGTTCACCCTTCCATGGGATTCTATTGACCAGCTTCAATTGCTGAAGAGATTAACCTGGCTGCTCCCAGGATTTGTGTTTGGATTACTTTACAGGAGGAAATAAATAGTTGTAGGCTTGCTTAGGTGAGGGAAAATAGAAAGACCAAACTTACATTTCAAATCCATTCACTTGTTTTAGCGGCACATCAATGAATGAAGTACAGACAAGCTCTTGTGAGCCAAGAAAGCCCAGCTGGAATAAACAGTTCAGCATGCTAATCTGGTTAGGGTTTCTATATTCATCTCAGAGGGTATCGCAATATCATTACTGCATTAAGGCGCAGCTACACAAAGCAGAAGGAGCAGAGGTTGAACCAGGGGGATTTTTGGTTTCATCAAGCCTGACATCTGAGATAACACACCATTTTCATCTCCATTTGAAAGCATTAGTAAAAATTTGTTAGTTCAACATGAATGCTTCAGGAAGAGGCTCCCAAATCCAAAAAATTGAACACACCCAAATTAACTCCTGTTTATTGGGGAAGCAAGCACTGTATTACTACAACATGGAAAAGGATTATGGCAATTAAAATCTCTGAAGTGAGCATGGTAGGGTACCATCAGGGATATGGCACAGGTCTTGCAGAGGACCTGCAAGTCTCTTTTTGCGCTGAAGGCTGGGTGAGGAGCAGGGCCGGCAGCTCTCCCGGAGGCTCACCGCCTGCAGACCTGCGGGACAGCCCGCGGAGACGGGGACAGGGAACCTCTCCACCACGCTCAGGTTGGGCAAGGCTCACCCGGGCTAAGTGGAGATGGACAAACGCAGCGTCACACTGCAAGCCCTCCCTCTGGTTTTCTGTGTCCTCAAGAGACCAGTCACGCCTGCTAAGAAGCAGACAAGAAAATCTGATTTCTACTACGTGCATTTTCCCAAGATTTCACAACTTCCAGAAGTTCTGATGCATTTCCTAATGCTCTCAGTTACAAAACCAGTCCCTTTCCAGCTCATCATGCTGCCGTCCAGTTGCCTGTCCACACGTACAAAGCCTCTACCGTTGCGGGACCCTGTCAGAAAGCACACACACACGAAAGGACTGTGCTGGCACCTGACAGCATTGTTTGAAAAAGAAAAGCTGCAAACCAGCTCAGTATCGGAGCGCTGCAGTACCGAGCAGGAGTGCTGTTTTGCTAGCTCGGCAGAGAGTTTCCCCTTGGATCATTTGCTCAATGCCTTTAGTTGTTTTTCCTCAGGAAACACCCCTGAAATGGGCATTTAATATCACGCACAGCTTCTCCTTCCACATTTACCTCTCCTCAAGGGTAGGAAACACCCACGGAACACCAGCCCACCGGCAAAAGCTCTCATCTAAAAATAAAAGCGTTTGTAAGCGAGCAGGAGGCCAGGCAGAGCCTCCCTCGGCGACCGCTCTCCCCCGGGACACCTCACCCCTGCGCACACCTCCCATGCGGCCCCGGGGAAAGCCCCGTGCAGCATCTCCTGCTTTCACCAGCACGAAGGGATCCCCCCCAGCTGTGAACGTGCTAACATGGCACCAACTTTATTCCCAGTTCCCATTGCCATTTCAGCCCAGGAAAGCAATTATAGCTCGGAAAACCTCCACATCGCCACGTTGTGCCTGTTTTCCTGGGGAAGGCTTTCACTCCATCCATCCCCCAGCCACACTGCTGCAGCCTGCTAATGCGGGTCCTTCATCTCCAGCCAAACTAGAGCAAAGCCCTCTCCGGAGAGCCCTCCTCCAGCAAGCAGGACTCGACCTGGCTGAGGGGGACGTGGACACTACCTTGAACGTTTAGGCACTGCTGGCAGGTCACAGGGGATGCAAGGAGGGGAGCTATGAATTTACTAACATCAGTAAGTGAAGCAAGTTTCCACCCTGGGAACTTTTGTCCTTTCTTCATCCAAGTGGAGCTCTCAGTGTCCTAAAGCTCCTCACACTAACTCAAAAGCAGCATAAAACACAGGGTTCCTGCAGAGAAAACTAAGATTTTTTCCTCCCAGTGATTTTCCAAGTGCTTTCCAGGGTGGCAAAGCATCACAAGTCATTACAGCATGGCTTCCAGATGCTTTCTTCCATTTGCTCTACAACATACCAGGAGAGCATTTAACAGCTGAGTTTCCTTTTCTTTAAAATGTAAAAGTCAGGGGTTTTTCACTGTGAAGTGACAGGTTATTTTTTAAAATAGGTACCCCCCAAAGAGCCCTGTTGGTGCCCGTCCCCCCACAAAGGCTGAGAAGCTGCGGGGAGAGGAAGGAGTGTGAGGTGTCGAGAGAGGGGAGGCACCGAAGAGTAGCGGGGACGGAGGTCAGCAGGATGAGCTGCGGGTCCACCCGTGCCGCCCGTCCGGCAGCATCTGTCTGCAGCCCCTGTAATTATCAGGGAGTTTTCAGCCGGGGGTGACAGAGGAGGTGGAGCGCGAGCGGAACAGGCTGTGTGTCAGAGCAGGAGTCAGGGAGACGCTGCGCAGCCGGCGCCAGCAGGAGCTGCCCCCCCGCCCGCACGCGCGGACCATCACTGGGAAGGTGACACTTGTCACAGGTGGCTCAAAAGCACGGCAGGAGAAGGAGGGAAGATCTGAGCTGGATGTCCGCAGGAGGATGGGGTGCTGAGGAAGAGGAAGCAGTTCTCAGAGCTCACAACCATCCCCCTACTTTGTGACTGAGCTGTCAGCGTGGCCAGCTCGGCTCTTGGGTTAATCCTCTCTCACAGTTGGTTTAAAGAGAGGCAACTGGGAAAGCTGGTTTATTTAAATAGTTGTGAATCACATGGTGCAACCGAAATGATTTCTCCAGAAGCCCAGGACACCGCCTGGGCTACAGGGAAGAAGCGGGACTCTGCTGCCCTGTGGGTTTCTTGTTCCATCGCCGTCCCCACGCAGCTCTGCCGAAGCGAGTGTCAATGAAAGCATTGCTCCGGACCGCGTCGCAAGTACTGCCGCACACCCACTGCTATTTGGGGTCGTCTGTCAACTGACAACAGTTTTTCCTGGCTGTAGCAGTTCCCAGGAGCCCGATTTATCCTGCAAGGTCTCTGGCAGGGCGTTCCTGAGGACACAGGCCAGAAGCAAGCAGAAGCATGGGGACAGCAGCGGGGGTTCATCTGCAACAGCAGGAAGGTTTCCATCCCAGGAGGCTGCGCCTTCGGGCTGTTGGCTCTGCAGCACGGGAGCTCTTTCTGAAGTCCAGCCTAAAATTTCCATCTGATCTTCGCTATCTCCACTCACCCTCCCGGGACCTGTGCAAATAAGAGCTGATGCCTTCTCAAAACGTACAGAGAGCTGTCACGTCTCACCGTAGTCCCCGTCTAGCTGAGCTGGGTCCTGTCCCCTCGGGGGACTGGGAGGTCCTGTGGAGTAGAACTCGATGCAGCTGCCACATGCTGTTAAACTGAGCTGGTTTGCTCCCGGCAATTAGAGCACACGTCTCGCACCACACTGTGGGCACCGAAACGGCTCTTGTCCAGCAGGAGGGGACAGGCAGGTGTCGCATGGCCCAGAGCTGCAGCCAGCGGGTCCCCAAAACCTGCCGGCCAGGCGGGAGGGAGAGCGTTCCCATTGCAGGTAGGGTACCCAGCACTCAGTGCCAAACTCGCTGCTGATCTTGAGCAAAGAATCATCTTCCCGGGCCGTAATCCTACCACCTGCAAGTTTTAAGAGTCACATCTTTCCTCCCATGGCCTTCTAGCTGGTGTCTGGCTTTTCACTTTACACGATCAAGCTGTAGTACTCCCTTTATACTACAAAGCCAAGGGAAAGACGACGCAGTAGGGTTATTCCAGCTCATTGTCTGGCGAGATGTGACTTCGGTCAGGCCTTGAAGTGTTTCCATCAACAGCATTTAAGAATAAGATAATTCACACTTCATTTCTTGTAAGTAGTTGCCCGAGAAGGACCCGAGCAAAGCCGGGAGATGTACAGTGCTCAGGAGAAGGCGAGGTCACCTCCATGGCCAGGAGCATCCCCGGAGCTGCCCCTCTCCCCCTCCAGAGAGGAGGGCTCTGCTGGGGCAGGGACAGGACCACCTCTGTGCTTGTGAGGGAATGGGGGGAAGAAAGGGGAGAGCACACGAGCAGGAGGGAGCCTTATATCTCACTTTATGTTTTAATTTCAGGTCTTTTCTGCGTTGTTTCACTTTTCAGCAGGAAGGTCCACAGTATGACCAGAAATAACGCTACTGATTTCCAATGCTACCTCATGTATTTTCATTATTATAGCCCCAATATCTTAGTAGTTGGTTTTAATTAGGGGAATCCCGTGAAGCAGACGGACTGCAGACACTCACAGCAGAGCAGCCGAGTTGTGATAGCAGCTTTAGTAGAGCACAGCACAGAGCAGGACAGGCGCAGCGCCACCCCACCGTGTGCCTCAGACCAGCCACCTCGCTGGGCAGCGCCTTTGCTTGGGAAGTGGCAGCGGTGCCTGCACGGCTCCGCGGTGACGGCTCGCTCCCGGGTCACCGCCAGCCCTGCCGCGGCACAGGTCCCCCGTGCTCAGCACACCCGTACCGAGCAGCCACACACACAAAACCATCCCAAGCGGCGCAGGGCAGAGCGCGCATCGGTGAGCAATGTGCAGTTTCTAGAGCTGGGTGGGCGCCCCGCAGGTTCCCCCAGCCACCCTCGGGATGCTGCTGGGACCGCGGCATTTGCAGGAGCTGTATTCAGGACTTTGCACAGGGCGCAGGGCAGTGACCCGACACTTCGGTTCATCAGATTCACATGCTGCTACCCAGCAAAGTCCCACTTACAGCTGGGCCAGAAGGTGCTAGAAACATCTCTTCCAAGTAGCCTTTAAATATATTACGTGCATCAAGAAGAAAGCGGCACATGAACCAGCTGGTCGGCACCATAGTAAGGTATGTGTCAGCAGCATCCTCTCTAAATTTGCGCTCAGATGGACTGTTCTACTTATTAATCTTGGTTTTTTTCTCACTTAACTCTTTGAAACTGAAGCTATTACTTGAGTTCTGCACCAGTCACCTGTACATTAGGGGATACTTCCAGGACACTGTCCCCGATGGGCTCTATGGCCCAGGCGCGGCTGTAGGAACCACCGTGGGGCTGCTCAGCCCACATGTGGGAGGAAGAGGGGGCAGATTGTTTTGCCCAGCTTCTGTGGTTCCCCCTCAGACAATCTGCTTACTGTAGACACAGTGTGGAGACGAGGAACGCCAGCTCATGTTCACTGGTTTATAAATAGGGTGGGAAATAGGAAACCTTCACTCCTCAGCTTTCCTGTCAGAAACGTCTTCCTTGAATGGGCTTTATAATTAAAGTCAAATTCAGCTTAGCTGCATTTTAAGCTCCTTTTACATCTCCCACAAGTATCCCTTCCTCCTGAGTTTGCCTAACTTACATCAAATCATTTTTTTTTCCATTGAATTCATGGTACTCTTAGTTTATAGCTCCCGGTTTACTTGATACCATACAACCATCACCCAGGAGATACCAACTCACCTGAAATGAAAGAAATAGCAGGCAGGGGAATAAAACAATTCCAGAAAAAAAGTAAGGGGTTATTTAACATCCCACAGGAGGCCAGTCAGTTTACCTGTCACAGTCTCATCTGCACCTTCTGTCCCTGTGCACTGTCCCAACAGACCGAGAGCTACGGCAGTGGCACGGAGATCTCAGTCTGAGCGCTCCCTGGTTTGAGTAAAGGGACCTCCCAGGCTCGAGCTGCCCCCCAGTCCCCACCGACTGCCCGGCCAAAACTCCCTTCCTCTTCAGCTACGCCGTGCTCCAGAGCTAGCGCAAGGTGCCAACAATTCCTGTGTCACCTACTAGAAAGGCTCCAGATATACACCCCCCAGCCCCCTTCCCGGGGGTGGGGCGCAGAAATGGCCGCCCCAGGGCGGTCAGGGGGAGGCAGTGACGCAGCTGCAGCGCATAGCCTGCAGGCAGGTGCTGCTTTCACTGTCTACTTAAGAGTTTATAAAATAAGTTTTACTTCAATCAGTAGATATTATCCCATTAACCCTTGTGGAGACCTGCCCCCACCCTCCATGCTCCCTGTAGCAATTTGCTCGTTTGTGCTAACGAGGCATGTGTTATTGCTCATGTTTATGATTGGGTGATGTATCTCATTAATTAGCTCTGCATGAATCAATAGGAGCCACCGAACGCTTAATCCGTGGTAATTCATAATGCTGTAGTTGAGGAAACAGTGTCCTTAGCATTAAATAAACAGTGATCACTATGATAAATCTTGGAATTATCACAAAACGCGAAAGCTTTGCAGTTTGGTGTGAACAGTTAAGTGGTTAGGTCACCGCTGAGCAGAGAAGCGGTAGGGTTACACCCATTGTCACTTACCACAAAGGTGTGAAGCACAATACAATGACTAACATGCATTTTTAATTGGATTTGAATCTATTAATAAAGTTTTCCTATTCCACCTCCTCTATAATTGGAATGGTCTTCAAATTTCCCCTTTTCTGAGCTCCCAAACTAATAATTTATCCACTTTAATTTGTGATTCACTTAGTTTGTTTAGTCATAATAATGAATATTCAGCTTCATTAGCGCCTATTTGGTTCAATTCATACTGAAACGCATTCAGCTCTGTCAGTGTGACAGTTGGACCACTCTGCAGAGCAGCGGCTCCAGCTCTCTCTCGGGACACGCTGGCCGTGGCACTTGTGCTTGTCACCTCTCCCGGAGCAGGAGGGAGGTGGCGGGAGGTGGCAGAACGGGCTGGCGGGGTGCCCTGTGGCGGGGTGGCGCTTCCCGGAGCTCAGTGCGGAGCAGGACGGGGCCTGGCTTCTCCGGTGGGTCCGCTGCCCTCTCGCTGCGCGATCCAAACCCCTTTTCCCACGGAGGCAGAGGTCGGCGTGGATGGGCTCAGGCCGCTCCCCGGTGTGAGCACGAGCGCCGTGCACGCCACGTGCTGAACCCTGGCCTTGGCCAGGGGCACCAGCAGCAATGTCAAACCACCTCGGGCAGCCGGGAAGCGTGGCGAGGCGCAGGCAGGGTGCCCAGCACCCGATGGGGACCCCACGCCACAGCCACGCTCCGCGAGCCCGGCGCGAGCGGTGCGTTCAGCCAAAGGCGCCCATCGCCGCTCCACACAAGCTGCTCTTTCATGGGCGTTGTTTTCTTTTATGAGATGGAAAAGACTTTTAATAGCTGATTTTGATCATTTCGGGGAATTTAAAATTCCTTTGCAGTCGGGCAGTTCCAGCGCGTCCCTCTGCATCCCTGCTCTGCGCGTGGCTGTTTGTAAATCGAGAGTGCGGATGACAGGAAAATAATGAAAGCATTTTTCAGAGCAGACCCTTTTGCCATTCTCTTCTTTTCTTTCATTCCCTGGAATAAAGTGCTGCTTTTAAGTCAGCAAATCTTTCAGCTGTAATTACCCTGGACATTCAGAGTTGACAATTAAATGGAAAAAAAAAAAGGGAAGGAATAATAACCATTCATAAAAAATTTTGAACACCACACATTTACAAAATGCCTACCTAGGCAGATCTTTCCCACCGTGAAAGGTGTTATTCAAGGTAGATTGTGAAGGAATATGTAAAAAATCCTGAGCTTTTTGTTTTTTTCTCACAAAATACCGGACCACGCAGAGGCAGCGGCTGCCCTCTCCCCGGGATGCTCCAGGGTGGGGGGTCCCTGCGCTGTGCTGCCAGGAACGCTCCGCGATCCCCCCTCCCCGCTCGGTCAGCATGGAGCGACCACCTAGGAACTGATAAATGGGGGAAAAAAACCACCTCACCAAAAATGGGCTCTGAAGTTATTTTCCGGAGCCCGGCCCAGAGCAGCCCAGGGAGCAGGTCCTGGCCCCAAACCGCGGCCCCGGAGCAGCCCCCGCGCCCCACTGCCTCCCACCCCCAGCACATACAAGCCCCACATCCTGGCAAAGTCGGGGTTTTCTCTCTGTTTAACTGCATTAAAATAGGAAGATAAAAAGGCTAAGATAGGTGTCTAAATCTCCCAATTACATCTCTGGCTGCCCCCGAGCACCAGCAGCACAGGGCAGCGTAATCACTGGGAGCACTGCGC